>JAQQSY010003612.1:0-12840 GCA_028646535.1 Procyon lotor
AGATTGCTCAGGGGCCCTCATGGCTGGAAACGGGACTATGGACCATCTCCTGGGCTGTGAAATTTTGCCTCCCCCTCACCCCTTTGCCCACTGTTTCCTTCCCATTCATTTTGGCACAAAACTAATTCTAGCATCAATCCTTCTGAAAATAATAGAAATTCCCGTTTCAACTTTCAAGTATATTTTTAAAACTATATGAGGATCCCAAGAATTCTGACATTGGAACTTTTCATTAATCTCTCCAATCCTTTTTTCATGTGCTACTGGCTGCCTATCTCTGTTTTCCTCAACTTCCTTCCTTTCCATCAGTGTATCTTCTAGAACACTGATTCTCTCTCTGCCTCATTTACCCAGGCTGTGAGAGTATCCAGTTTAGACTGCAACTCATTCATAGCATTTTTTAGTCTGGCTGTAGTAGATCTCATTTCTGCCCTTAAAGATTCTATATTGTCACTAATAATTTTCTCAAGCCTACCTATTTACTTTATGATTTCTCTCCTGAATTCTCTAACATCTAGCTTATACCCATTAGTTCTATGGGAGAGGACATTAAGAAACTAAGAACAAAAACAAAAAACAAAAAAACAAAACAAAACAAAGATTACTTGAGGAATTAATAGTAAAGTCACCATTATAAGTAGAATTTTGTAATTATATTTCAAACTAAATTTAAGGTACATTTTACCTACTTATTAGTGCATATATGTCATATTTGCATGTATTTAAGATATATAAATAGTTACTAAAATTTAAAAGAATGGATTAAAACTTCATTCTTAATGATTCTCCCTAAAATCCACTGTATTTTGATCTGGAATCATTATTTACTTCAGCAATAAAAATATTTATTCTTTGTCTTTCTAACAAAGCATATTCCATTCCCTACAATCTGGGAAATATGTGCTCTGCTCATTCCCCTAAATATTTTGTACTCTCACTATTTTATACTCTTACTATCTCTTGAATTGGAAAAAAATTAAAAATAAAAAGCTTTCTGTGTTTCCACCTGTGTCCCTCTTGAGGGATGCTGAAGCATTCTTTCTTTCTGTTGTCTTGGAGACTTAGCTCACTTTAGGAAAGACAAGCCCCCAACAACCAGCACCAATGCAGTGCAGAGATTCAGCCACTTAAATATTCTTGAAAGATTCTGATACAGAAATGTAATGTTATTTTTGGCATCAAATGCACTTAGAGAAAATTAAGTGGACATATTTAAAATCAGAAGCCTCTGTTCTTTCACTTCAATAAGATACTTGCTTACTCTTAATGTCCTTCTCTGTGCCAGTTTTTAGGCACTTTTTTGGGGGACTATAGAGTTCCATATTATATATCATAACTCTGTAAATAGTAAACAGCACTTAAATTTGCCTAATGGTGCTTCAGTATTCCTTATTGACTCTAAAAAGTGCACCTTTTAACCTAAAATATCATGATGGAAAAGGCATTAGAAGATGAATGATATATGAGAAGATAATCAGAAAGAATTAAAAAAATAGGATCAGATGACTAGGACCAAAATAGGTACATGTTGCATTTCATCATCATTTGGATTTAATTTGAAGATGAAAAACTAAAGAACCTTCTGATTTCATTAGATTTGAGGTATTAGGTATTCCTAACCCTACAAAAAATGCTTGCATTCTAACAACTGCTATTTATTGAGCATATATTATTGTGTAAAGTGCTATCCTGTGAAATCACATGAATTATTTTGTTTCCAAATCCTTTGAGTCTTTTCATATATATAATCTGCATTAGAAACAAAGATTTAGTGTGAAAAAGTTAGGTAGCTAGTCCAAGGGTACAGAGTTAAGTGATAGACTCATGCTTGCATTAAACTTGGTAGTTGGACCACAACACCATTCTTTTAAGTACTACATCACACTTTAAAATCCTCTCTGAAAATGCAAAAATATGCATTATAAATCTCACCATTGGTCAGTTTCCTGGAAATTCTTGTGATGGCAATATCTTATACTCCACAGAGAAAAGCCCCTTCTTTGGCTATCCAAAACTTAAAGCGTGTTTCCAAGTCTTACATGTACATGTAAGAGGGAGAGGAAGAGTATTTCTGGAAGACAAGGTAGAGAATGTTCCCCACTACTTATCAATCTTCAACTTGCTTTCCAGGAAAATAATAAAGAAGCAAAAGTTTCCTCTTTGATTTCCAACTGCAATATAAAGACACATCTCTGAGAGGTCATGACCCTATAGAATTGCTTCTCAGTTCTCCTCGGGGTTTGGAAATTTCCCATCAGTATGTTTTCCAAGACACAGTTTCTTGTGATTTGATTTAATCAAGTATTTGCAAAACTTTTATATCTCCAACCAATTGAAGTTTTTTCTTTTTTCTTTTTCCAAATTCTCATGGGTTTCTATTTAAAGGCACTTTCTAATTCCTTCATATTCAGGAATGGAAAACTGTGCACTGGGATGGAATACAATATCTCTGTGTAGGATTAAGGCACGATGGCCAGGTACTTACTAAATACAAGAGCTGAGTCCTGGGATTAAGCACAACATCAATCCACAAGGACTTGTAATGCGCTGGGATTAGAGTAGCAACAGGTGCTTGTTAATGATTAACACATTTTATGAATAATGTGTAAAGATGTATGGACTGATCTAAGATCTACTTTTTTATTCCTCAGTACTTAAGCTATATATGCCATCACTTTAAAACTAAACCACACAATTTTTAAAGATTAAAGGATTTTTTTCTCTTTCCATTTTTTTTTAAGAGAAGGAATGGCAGGTCTGCTTACTCTGAATCTAGGTAGCCCTGGGATTGAAGCTTGAGGGAAACAGACTTAGCTCACGATGTCCCTTCAGAGAGGGTCCGTACCGAGGAGTTTGTTGTTCTATACATGCTTGTATCCTACTTATTTTTATATCTATTCACATTTGATAAAAAGAAATAGAATTGAAGCAATTCATCAGAAAAATGAACATGCAGAGGCACCTTCACCTGTGGTATTGAGGGACAGGTATTATTTACCTATGGTATTAAGGGACAAGCGTTATTCATTTGTGGTACTAAGGGACAAGTGTTATTTTCTTTTAACTGACATTTTAGAGGGTTTCCATGACCAGAAGAACCATCTGACCAGGACCACACTCCTGGAGGAAATGATCTTCTAAACACATGACTCAACAGCAGGACTCCAGCAATTGATCCTAGAACCCTGGTTCCTATTTCAAACCTCACTTGGCATCTTCTACTTTATTCCATGCCCTGTTTTCATCATCACTAACTATTTGATTCTATTAGAGGAAATGAGTGCTGTAACTGAAATAATGGTGTGAAGATGGAATGAGACAGATAAATATAACAATATAATATTTAATAAATATAATATTCATGCAAATATTAGTTGAAGCTTTAAAAAACAATTTTATAAATCAAAAACGAGAGCGGACAGAGACAGGCACAAAGAAATGTATGAAATGGGGCTTTGAGTAGAGGGAGATAAATAGCAATTTGTCCTTCCAGAATTGATCCAATAAACCATTCTACCCTCAGATTTAAAATCCTGCCTTCATCATTTATTAATTTACAAAATTTATGCCAAGTTTCCAAAGATTGATAGCTTAATCTCTGGGCCATTTCTTCTGTTCTTTAAAATTCTTTATTAACAGACCTACAGCAAAATGTTTACAAAGCAGAACTTTATGGTATGTTCTGGTATGTGGAAGATCCTGTCACCTATCTCTATGTCCCTCACACTGGTTTTATTGCAAAGGCTGTTCAAACATAGCTGCACATACATACAAATTTTAGAATCAGTTTATCAATTCCAATGAGAATAAACTTTGTCATTCTGGTGGAGGGGTGTTACTAATTCATCACAGAAAATGGTGTCTCCATTCATCTGTTGAAGGGCATTTTGGTTCCTTCCACAGTTTGGTTCTTTCCACAGCAATTGTGGCCATTGCTGATATGAACATTGGGGTACATGTGGCCCTTCTTTGCAGATGAATGGATAAAGAAGATATGGTACATATAGTCAATGGAATATTATGCCTCCATTAGAAAGGATGAATATCCAACAGTTGTATCAACATGGACAGGACTGGAAGAGATTAAGCAGAGTGAAATACATCAAGCAGAGAGAGCCAATTATCTTATGGTCTACATGTGGAGCATAAGGAAAAACAAGGAGGGCATTGTGAAGAGGAAGGGAAGGGGGAATGGAGGGAAATCAGAGGGGGTGATGAAGCATGAGAGACTGTGGACTCTGAGCAACAAACAGGGTTTTGGAGAGGAGGGGGTGGGGGGGGTTGGGCGAGCCTGGTGGTGGGTATTGAGGAGGGCATGTATTGCATAGAGCAGTAGGTATGAAGCATGAACAATTAGTCTTGTAACACTGAAAAAATAAAATAAACATATTTGGGGAAAAATAAAATAAAATATAAATATGTGTTAAAAAAAAAAAAAGAAAGAAAGAAAGAAAAGAAAATGGCGTCTCAAAATCAGGGCCTTGCTGGCCACAGCTAGCCAAAAGCCAAGACCTTTGCCTGGGTGAATACTCAATGTGAGATATAGTGAATCATTGATGAAGTTCTAGAATTGCAGGAAGAAAGGAGGTAATTTTGTATTTCCTTATTGTCTGATTAGAACACAGAAAGATTCTTCAGTCTTCTGACTGGGAATAATGATGGAGTCCATAAGATAAGAAATGAGGAAAGACTACTCACTTTAAGAACACAGAAGTCACTGGTGATTTATTTTTTCCTTAAAAAAATTTTTTTTAAATATTAAAAATCTTTTTCCTTTTTCCTTCCCATAATAAATAAAATATTATTTATTTTTTATTTTTCTCAAAATGCCCTCCATGTTTTTTCTTATGTTCCACATGTGAGACCATAAGATAATTGACTCTCACCACTCGACTTATTTCACTCTGCATAATCTCTTCCATAATCCCATCCATGTTGATACAAAAGTTGGTTATTTATCTTTTCTGATGGAGGCATAGTATTCCATTGTATATATGGACCATATCTTCTTTATCCATTCATCTGTTGAAGGACATTTTGGTTCTTTCCACAGTTTGGCAATTGTGGCCATTGTTGCTATGAACACTGGGGTTCATGTGGCCCTTCTTTGTACTGCATCTGCTTCTTTGGGATAAATACCCAATAGTGCAATTGCAGAGTCGTAGGGTAGCTCTATTTTTAATTTCTTGAGGAATCTCCACACTGTTTTCCAAAGCGGCTGCACCAACTTGCATTCCCACCAACAGTGGAAGAGGGTTCCCCTTTCTCCACATCCTGTCCAACATTTGTAGTTTACTGTCTTGTTGATTCTGGCCATTCTAACTGGTGTAAGGTGGTTTCTCAGTGTGGTTTTGATTTGAATCTCCCTGATGGCTAAAGATGAGCATTTTTTTCATGTGTCTGTTAGCCTTTTGTATGTCTTCTTTGGAGAAGTGTCTGTTCGTGTCTTCTGCCCATTTTTTGATGTGATTATTGGTTTTGTGAGTGTTGAGTTTGAGGAGTTCTTTATAGATCTTAGATATCAGACCTTTGTCTGTAGTGTCATTTGCGAATATCTTTTCCCATTCTGTGGGTTGCCTGTTTGTTTTGTTGACTGTTTCCTTTGCTGTGCAGAAGCTTTTTATCTTAATGAAGTCCCAAAAGTTCATTTTCATTTTTGTTTCCTTTGCCTTTGGAGACATGTCCTGAACAAAGTTGCTGTGGCTGATGTCGAAGAGGTTACTGCCTGTGTTCTTCTCTAGATTAATAGATTCCTGCCTCACGTTGAGGTCTTTTATCCTTTTCGAGTTTATCTTCGTGTATGGTGTAAGAAAATGGTCAAGTTTCATTCTTCTACATATAGCTTTCCAATTTTCTCAGCACCATTTATTGAAGAGACTGTCTTTTTTCCGCTGGATATTTTTTCCTGTTTCGTCAAAGATTATTTGACCATAGAGTTGTGGGTCCATATCTGGGCTCTCTAATCTGTTCCACTGGTCTATGTGTCTGTTTTTGTGCCAATACCATGTTGTCTTGGTGATCACCATTTTGTAGTAAAGCTTGAAATCAGGCAATGTGATGCTCCCAGCTTTGTTTTTCTTTTTCAACATTTCCTTAGCAATTCGGGGTCTTTTCTGGCTCTATACAAATTTTAGGATTGTTTGTTCCAGCCCTTTGAAAAAAAACAGTGCACTGGTGACCTTGAAAAGAGCATTTTCAGTGTTAGGTACTGAAGTATGCCTGGAAAGGCTTAAAGAGAATAGAAAGAGAGAATTGGGAACCTCTTTAAGTTTTGCTACCAAAAGGAGGCAATGAAATGGAGTAGTGGCTGATAAAGGAAACAAGAGCAAGGGAAGATTCATTTTAAAAATGAAAGAAATAGCTGCTTTGCTGAAGCAAATGATCCATTGGTAAGGGACATATAGATGAAATAAGAGATGTCTTTATATAAGTGATAAAGTGGTGAGGCTCAGAACACAGATTATAAAGAGATTGGTCGCCTTTGGATAGGAGCAAGATAATGTGTTTTTGGGGAGGGTAGAAAGGTTAACAGATGCTGGTAGATTGATAGTCATGACTCTGTAGAAATGTTCTTCTGATGGATTAATTTTTCTCAGTGAAATAGGAAGCAAATTCATCTAATGTTTCTCCATAAATTTGATGCTTGCAATAGCGTTTTAGGCAGATATTCTTCTCCAAACTAAGGCACCATTTTATTCTATTTTGTTATGCCTTTGTGTCATGAACAGTATTGAATTTTTCTATGCTAATATAGAGATAATCATACAATTTACAAGCTAACATTAGGAACGGCAAGTCCTATAAAAAGCTAGTAAGATCATCTAAAATCTATTATGCTAAGTGAAATAAGTCAATCGGAGAAAGATATGTGATATCATATGATCTCACAGGTATGAGGAATTGGAGAGATAAGACAGAAGATCATAGGGCAAGGGAAGGAAAAGTGGGACAGGACAAGGCCAGAGAGGGAGCAAACCATAGCAGACTCTTAATCTCAGGAAACAACTGAGGGTTGCTGGAGGGGAGGCAGGTGAGAGGGATGGGGTCACTGGGTTATGGACTTTGGGGAGGGTATGTGTTATGGTGAGTGCTGTGAATTCTGTAAGACTAATGTATCACAGACCTGTACCCCTGAAACAAATAATACATTAAATTTTAATAAAATAAATACAATAAAATAAATAAAAACCTTTGATCTCAAAAAAAAAGGTAGTAAGATCTAAATTTGTTTCAGAGGTTAGTGTTAAGAAGTAAGGCATGCGTACAAAGAAGGGCCACATGTACCCCAATGTTCATAGCAGCAATACCCACAATCACCAAACTGTGGAAAGAGCCAAGATGCCCTTCAACAGACAAATGGATAAAGAAGATATGGTCCATATGTACAATGGAATATTATGCCTCCAACAGAAGAGATGAATACCTAACTTTTGTATCAACATAGATGGGACTGGAAGAGACTATGCTGAGTGAAATAAATCAAGCAGAGAGAGTTAGTTATTATATGGTTTCACTTAATGTGTGGAGCATAAGGAAAAACATGGAGGACATTGGGAGAAGGAAAGGAAGGGTGAATTGGGGGAAATCATAGGGGGAAATGAACCATGAGAGACTGTGGACTCTGAGCAACAAACTGAGGGTTTGGGAGGGGAGGGGATTGGGGGTTGGCTGAGCCTGGTGGTGGGTATTGAGGAGGGCACGTATTGCATGGAGCACTGGGTGTGGTGCATGAACAGTTAATCTTGGAACACTGAAAAAATTAAATTAAATTAATTTAAAAAAAAAAACAAGTAAGGCAATGAACTCCTAAGTAATATGTTTAATGAGTAAAGCTATTTAATGTGAATTAATTTGGGGAACCCATAGAACAGGTAAGAGAAGAAGTTTGTGAAATTGAACTCACAGGTAATAATTTCAGCACAAATGGCAAGAACAGCTCTTACTTATGTAATAGAAGATAAAGTTTTGGACCTACTTTTGACACTAGGAAAATTTCCAAACAGATTACAAGTATTTAAGGCTAGGAATTTCATTATTATCCTTCCAGCTCTTTAATTCTGTAATTAAAACAGAAAAATCATAATCCCAAATTTTTTACCATAAGGCAAGAGGAAGACATGTAAAATGAATCCAGGAATGAAGAGGCAGAAAGCAACTAAGGGGAATGACCAGGGAATGACTTCAGGGGAGACTTGTTTAAGGAAGTGGAAGCTTCACCTTAAGGAGGTAAAAATGGAAAAAAAAAAAAAATGGGACGCAGCAAAAAAAAAAAAAAGAAAGGGAGAAGAGCAGCCAGAGTCTTGTAAGAAAAGGTATGGAGCACAACATGTACTAGAGAGGTAGGAAATAACTTGATTGTAATATCTTAAAAGATACGATTGGCTGCAGTGTGCCCAATGGCTTGGAATGAATGGGACTGGCAGGACCTCATTGTCCTTGTTGGAAAGATCTGATTTTAGCATGTAAGCCAATAACACCCAAGGTCCCTTGTTTCACCAGTTCCCTCATGGCATTTTTTACCTCAGCCTTCCTCGGGGTGTAGATCAACAGATTTAACATGGGTGCAACAATGGTAAAGGACATGGCCATTGCCTTGTCTACAAGGTAAGTGGCTACAGGCCTCACACATAGGAAAGTACATGGCACAAAGAACAAAATGACTGCAGTGAGGTGGAAGCCACAGGTGAAGAGGGATTTGTGCCGCCCCCTCAGAGCTGCAAGACCTCAGGGAGCAGAGGATGATCACGCTGGAGGTGATGAGGATAAAGAAGATGGTCACACACATCACCCCACGAGAGCTCATGATGGTCGTGTAGTGCAGGGGCTTACAGATGGCCACATAGTGGTCATAGGCCATCACAAGGATGATCCCCACACCACCAAAGAAATGTTCTGCAAAGAGCTGGGCCAGGCAGCCTTCTAAGGAGATAGTGGTGCTCTTAGAGAGAGAGTCCACAATCATCTTGGGGGCAATGACAGAGGAGTAGGTGGCATCCATGAGAGATAAGGAAGTAAGGAAAAAACACATAGGTGATCTCAGACTCTGACTTGTGATCACAGTGACCACAATGAGTAGGTTTCCCAAAACTGTGGACACATACATGATTGAAACACAACAGAGAGTATTTTCTGCAGTTCCAGGTTCTCTGTAATGCCCAAGAGAATGAATTCAGGCACACTGTTTGGGTTCTCCATTTACTACGGGCTGATGTAAGCAGAAGACTCTAAGTTGGAAAATCTACAAAAGAATATTATTTTTAACTAATAATCACTAACTGTGTGGGACAATTTTTACACTGTGTCTCATACCCTCTTGACCTACTTTTTTCTCCAGCCACTGATACAGCAACAAGCTGCTAACAGTACACCCTGACAAGACCTCCATCCTAACCGATCCCTCTAACAATACTTCAGTTTCCCAGTAAATCCTCTTGCTTTCAGTCCCAATATTTGCTGCTTGAGACACATGGAAAATCCTCCTTCATCATTTTGAAGCATGGTCACCTCAAAATATGAAGGGATTAACGTACTTTAAGGAAATACTAGATCATTAGTAAGTAGGAGCCAGTGAATAAATGATAACCAACTTAACACAATCTTGGGTTAATTTTCCTTCTCTGTTTCACTCTCTCCATTCACTACCTCCATTTTGTTTTCCAGAATAAACCACCTACACACAAGCCCTTCTTTCAACCTATGATTTTTGGTAACCTCAAGCTAGAAAGCTGATACTTATTTGTAACTAGACACACCCAAAGCCAAGAACTTGGAACATTTCATATAAATTCTCATTCATTTTCTCCATATACTTATTGAGTACCTAGAATGAACCTACAAGCCAGAACATATCCCATGGACTCCCCACTTAGTAAGAATGATATGCTTTCCATGTACATTTCTTCCTCTCAAATTAGATTATTATTACATACTGCAAATATTCAATGAACCCCTACTATGTCTCAGGCACTGGAATTCCCTATGATGCGTTTTCTTCATTGCACAAATACATTATGCAGGCTTAAAATGGTAGAAAACAATGACACTAGTTCCCATAGCTAGAAAACACTGAAATAAAATTCAAACCCAGCTTCTCCTGGATCAAAATCAAATGCTAATAGCAAGCTATATTGTTCCTCTTAAGATTTTATCAAGTGCTCAATATGATAGACACATGTGCTTTATGATATAATTTCAGTATCACACAATCCAGTGAGTGATTTATGCTTCCTGTGCTCATTTTACTATACAATCTTATAGAGTAAAATTCAACAAATTTGATGATGATTCTACAATAAAGAACATGTTCTAATTACATATATTATCTGATCCTGAAACTAGGAATTATAACCTCTAACTAATATTCCAAGATTCTAATAACTTTCCAGATATGCTGATTAAAGAAAATAAAACTTTGCCTCTAGGAAGACCCAGATCCATCCCTGCCTAGAAGCCTGAATCAGTATAAATCATTCTTTCCATGTTTCCTTGTGAAGGCGTACACTAGAGGAAACAAAGGATTCTAAAGAATAATTACAACATCAATAAAACAACTCATTTATTCTTTACTCACTGTGTACCAGCAAAGTACTTGGTCTGCTACATGCATTACAGCAATTATTTTTCATATCCCAAGAGTTGGGTGCTATCACAAATTCCTTCCTGAGGATGAGGAAACTGATGTTTGGAGACATTGAGCATCTCCTCTAAAATCAGTGAGGATTAGGAATCCATGTAACCTCATTTTGAAACACAAACTCTTAACTATGGCACTGTAGTCCTGAAGGAGTGAACAGTGGTCTCAATCAGCTAAATACAACTGTCACCACACCCAAATGATACAGTGAAAGTACCACTCCAGAGGCTAACTTCTCTTGGCTATGGATCTTCTGACAGAGGCTGTCTTGGTGGGACTACACTAGAGACCACTGTTTTAAGTGGGAATATAAAATAAGGTACTCCAAGACTCCACTAAATACCCAAAGACACATTCTTCATATTATCCCTTTTACTAAACAAGGTACACAGCTTCCAGGACATGGTTTGCAATCTACAATATGGACTAACCACAATCTCCAGTCCAAGAACTTCAAAAGTGCTTTAGTAGCTCTAACGAAGTTAAAAGAACATAGTCTCAGAATCAGGATAACTGGGTTTTATTTCAAATTATTCCTCTAACTCCTGGGATATGTTGTGACATTGTTCACCACTCTGGGACTCCATTTCTTAATCTGGGGAGAAGCCATTTATGGTAGATGAATGGAAGCCAGCTCAGGGCTCTCTCCCTCTCAAAGACAGCAGTTCATGCCTACCTGCACTTCCAAATAAGATGTTCTTTGAGCCATCTCAGAACTTAAGATATTTTAAAGCATAATACACTAGAATAGATAATAATGCTCATTCTGTCTTAAAATCTATAAATTCATCACAGTTCTTTTTTGGCCACTAATACGTACCTCAATCTGGCATTCAAAACTTTGCCCATAGTGATGGGTATGAATGAGGTCATGTATTGAAATGAGAACTGGGTATTATACACAAACAGTGATTCATGGAACACTACATCAAAAACCAATGAAGTACTGTATGCTTACTAACATAATATAATAAGCAAACAAAAAAAATGGGAGTTAAGCTCCTTACCATTGGTCTTGGGGAAAAAAAAAAAAGAGTTTGCCCGTAGTGATCAACCTCATTTTAATTTTTTGTATGTCTCCCACAGCAGTCAAGTCCATCTCTTTCTACCAGTACACACGCCTTGGTCTGTCTTGTACAGTAGGAGAGGCCATGGGTTCCGAGCAAGCAGACTTTGCTCTCTGTCCCACTCATTATACTTACTGACTTAATATAATCTCCAGTCCTCCAAAATAAAATAGTGCAATAGCCTTCAAAGTTAGTATGTATCATGGAGTTATTATTTGAGGGTACTGTGCTAAGAGCTTCCTGATTTCCTCTTTTAAGTCCCATAAAATCCATATGAGATATGAATTGGTATTATCTTGATTCTCTGATGCAGTGAATAATGTTTGGAGAGCTTCTGTGCTTTGGGTAAGTCTGTGAACAAATTCATAACACAAGCTATTAACCATCATCTTCTGCAGCCTCTCTAAGAATTATACACCTGCCTCACAATAATTTCATGAGCATCAAAGGAAGAACCAGCATGAGAATGTTTGGAAACACTAACCAAATATTGATGATTACTTTCTATTCTTCTAAACTCCTGACTTCATCCTGCCTCTGCCCATGCCACCTGTTGTCAAGAAATCCATTCTTCTTCCCTCCTGCCTTACTTCCTCCCCAGTGCCCCTTTCACCACCACCATCCTAGATATTTGTTACGATAAACATACAGGGTACATATCAGCAATAATTCAGTTTTCTTCTTAGCCATTTTTTAATTTATTTTTTTAATTTTTATTAACATATAATGTATTATTTGCCCCAGGGTACATGTCTATGAATCGTCAGGTTTACACATTTCACAGCACTTACCATAGCATACACCCTCCCCAATGTCCACAACCCAGCCACCCTATCCCTACCCGCCTGCCCCCCGCCTCCTGGCCACCCTTAGTTCGTTTTGTGAGTCTAGGAGTCTCTTATAGTTTGTCTCCCTCCCCATTATGCTAAGCGAAATAAGTCAGTCAGAGAAAGACAAATATCACATGATCTCTCTGATATGAAGAATTTGAGAAGCAAGGTGAGAGTTTGGGGTGGGGGTGGGAGAGAGAAATGAAACCATTTTTTAATTTAATTTCAGGTTGGTTCTATCTCCTTATGTGGATGCTTAAGGATAGCTAATTTATTATATTTTCACAGATTTCTAATTTTGTGTTGTGTA
>JAQQSY010003613.1:0-12840 GCA_028646535.1 Procyon lotor
TAGGATTTTGATAGATTCCTGCCTCACTTTGAGGATAAAATGGATATCCATTTAAAATGGATAAATGGATATCCAACTCGAAATGGATAAAGAAAAAATCTTAAAAGAAGTCTTCAACTTACAAGAGAAAACCCATAAGTCTAGCCAGAGATTTCTCAATAGAAACATGGTAAGTCAGAAGAGAATGGCATGAGATAGTCACAGTGCTGAATGGGAAAAATCTGCAGCCAAGAATACTCTACCCAGCAAGGCTATCATTCAGAATAGGAGCGATAAAGAGTTTCCTAGACAAACAAAAACTAAAGGAGTTTGTGACCCGTAAAACTACCCTGCAAGAAATATTAAAGGGGACTCTTTGAGCACAAAAGAGAGACCAAATGTGACAAAGACAAGAAAGGTTCAAAAAAATCTCTGGAAACAATAACAGAAGAAGTAATAAAATGGCAATAAATACATATCTATCAATAATTACTTTGAATGTAAAAAGACTAAATGCTCCAATCAAAACACATAGGGTGTTAGAATGGATAAATAAAAACCAAGACCCATGTATATGCTGCCTCCAAGAGACTCATTTTAGACCTAAAGACACCTACAGATTGAAAGTGAGGAGGTGGAGAAACATTTATCACACAAATGGATGTCAAAAGAAAAGCTAGTGTAATAATACTTTTATTGGACAACCTAGACTTTTTGTTCTTGTATTTTTAAATTTTTTATTTATTCATTTGAAGCAGAGAGAGAGAGAGGGAGAGAGAGGGAGAGAACGAGAAGGGAGAGAGGCAGACAGAGGGAGAGGGAGAAGCAGGCTCCCCTCTGAGCCAGGAGCCTGATGTGGGGACTCTATTCCAGGACCCTGGGATCATGACCTGAGCAGACTCCTAACTGGCTGAGCCACCCAGGCACCCTTCCTGTATTGTTTTTATCCTGCTTTGGTATCAGGGTAGTACTGGCCTCATGGAATGATTTTAAATGTGTACCCTCTATTCCATTATTTGTAAGACTGTGATAAAGATTGTCATTAGTTTTTTTCTTTTAATATTTGGTAGAATTCACCAATGAATCCACATGGTCTTGATATTTTTTGTGCTGGGAGATTTTTGATTCTTAATTCAATTTTCATTCTTGTTATTGGTCTAAGATTTCCTATTTCTTGGATTTAAGACTCATGATTCAACTCTAGTAACTGGGTTTTGTTTTTTTTTTTATGAATTATTTTTTTCCCCTAAGTTATCTGATTTGTTAGTATATAACTATAGTAATCTGTTATCACATTATGTATTTCTGTGGTTATCTATTGAATTGTTTTCCATTTCTCATTTTGATTTTTGAGTCTTCTCTCTCTTCCTGTTAGTTAATATAGTTAAACATTGCTAATTTTATTTTATTTTATTTTATTTTAATTTTATTTTTTGCATAATGGGTCATTACTCTCAATGTTATGTTTTTGCTTATTCTGGTCTCTTATTTATTGCTGATTTTTATTTCTTATTTCTTTCCTCTACTAAGTTCACCTAAGTTTCTTCTATTTCTAGTTCTTTATGATGTAATGTTGTTTATTATAAATAAATAATAAATAAAATTATTTCTTTTAAATTTTTTTTAGGATTTTATTTATTTATTTATTTATTTGACAGAGAGAGAGAGAGAGAGAGATCACAAGCAGGAAGAGAGGCAGGCAGAGAGAGATGGGGAAGCAGGCTCCCCGCCGAGCAGAGAGCCCGATGTGGGGCTTGATCCCAGGACCCTGAGATCATGACCTGAGCCCAAGGCATGGCTTTAACCTACTGAGCCACCCAGTCACCCCTGAGGTTTTTTCTTAATACAAACATTTATAGCATAAATTTTACCCTAAAAATTACTCTAACAAAGAAATGTAACTCTAATGCTTTTGCTGCATCCTATAGATTTCGGAATATTGTGTTTTCTTTCTCTTTTGTTTTGAAACATATTTTTATGTGCTGTTTGATTTCTTATTTGGCCTGTTGCTTGTGCAGTAGTGTGTTGTTAAATACTTACATATTAAATATTTAATATTTTCATTGTAGATTCCAGATTTGTTTTATTGTTGATCTTTAGTTTTGTACCATTCTGGTTGGAAGATATACTTGATATGATTTGAATCTTCTTAAATTTGTAATATTTATTATGTCTCTTTTTATGTAATTTAACCAGGGGATTTTTTCAGTGTGTACTTGAAGAAAATGTGTGTTCTATTTTTCTTGACTAGAATGTTATATACACATATTTTTAGAGCCACATATTCTGAAGTATACTTCAAGTAAAAAAAAATGCTCTCATTGAAAAAAAATAACTTTAACTGAGGGTACTCAATTAAAATAAAGCATATCACAGGAAAGGCGGGTGGGGGGAAGAGTGAAATAGATGAAGAGGATTAAGGGTACACTTATCATGATGAGCACTGAGTAATGATATATAGAATAGTCGACTTATTATATTGTATACCTGAAACTAATATAACACTGTATATTACCTATACTGGAATTAAAATAAAAAAATTAATAGAAAAGTTAAAAAATTACATGTGAAGATAGATTATATTACCCTTGAATTTCATCTTAGTATAGCATGGGGATGATATAAAATATTTTTCCATTTTAAAATTTATTTTTAAATTTTTGTTTGAAAAAAATTCCCAGCTTTATTGGGATATAATTGACAAAGAGTCTATATATTTAGGTTGCAAAATGTGATTTACTTTAAGTTATACAATGTGATATGGAATCTAAAAAAGTTGAAATCAAAGAACCAAAGATTAGAACATTAGTTGACAGGGGCTAGGGGTGGGGGAAATGAGGAGATGTTGGTCAAATGGTACAAATTTTCAGTTATGACTGAATTTGAGGGATCTAATGTATGGCATGGTGATTATAGTTAGTAATACTAGAGTGTATAGTTAAAATTGCTAAGAGAGTAGAGCATAAATGTTCTCACCACACACACAAAAATGGTAACTATGTGAAGGGATGGATGTGTTAACCAACTTGATTGTGATAATCATTCACAATGTATACATATATTAAGTAATCATATTATAAAATATTTAAAAATGTAGTGTGGGGGGTTCCTAAAAAATTTAAAAACTGAATTACTATGTGACCCAGCAATTCCACTCCTGGGTATATACCCAAAAGAACTGAAAGTAGAGTCTCAAAGAGATAGTTGTACATCCATGTTCATAGGATCATTATTCCCAATAGCCAAGAGGTGGAAGCAACCCAAATGTCCATTAACAGATAGATGAATAAACAAAATGTGATATATACATAGGATGGAATATTATTCAGCTTTATAAAGGAAAGTCTCACATATGCTATAATATGGATAAAACTTGAGGACATTAAGCTAAATAAAATTATCCACTAACAAAAAGACAAATAGTATATTATTCCACTTCTATAGGTACCTAGAGTAGTGAAATTCATAGAGACAGAAAGTAGAATAATGGTTGCCAGGAGCTGGAGGGAGGAGGAATGGGGAGTTAATATTTAATGGGTATAGAGTTTTGGCTTTGCAAGATGAAAGAGCTCTGAAACAAGACAAGGATGTCCACTCTTACCACTCTTACTCATCATAGTACTGGAAATAATAGCCACAGCAATCAGACAAGAAAAGAAATAATAAAAGGAATCCACTTTGGTAAGAAAGAAGTAAAACTGTCACTATTTGCAGATGACATGATACTATATATAGAAAACTTTAAAAACTCCACCAAAAAAGCTATTACAACCAATGGATGAATTCAATAAAATTGTAGGATATAAAATTAATATACAGGAATCTTTTTTGTTTCAATACACTAATAATGAAGTAGTAGAAAGAGAAATTAAGAAAATAATTCCATTTACAATTGGACCAAAAAGAATTAAGTACCTAGAATAAATTTAACCAAGGAGGTGAAAGACCTGTACTCTGAAAACTAATAAAATATTGATGAAAGAAATTGAATATGACACAAACAAATGGAAAGATATACTATGCTCAGGGTGCCTGGATGGCTGAGTCATTAAGTGTCTGCCTTTGGCTCAGCTCATGATCCTGACATCCCGGGATAGAGCCTCGTGTGTAGCTTCCTCCCTGCTCATTGGCAATCCTGCTCCTCCCTTTCCATCTGCCCCTCCACCCCACTCATGTTCTCTCTTCCTATCTCTATCTCTCAAATTAAATAAAATCTTTTTAAAAAAGAAAGATATACTGTGCTCATGTACTGGAAGAATTAATATTGTTACAATGTCCATACTACTCAAAGCAATCTACAGATTCAATGAAATTGCTATCAAAATACCAATACTGTTTTTCACAGAACTGGAAGAAATAATCCAAAAATTGGTATGGCACCATAAAAGACCCTGGAGAGCTAAAGCAATCTTGAGAAAGAAGAACAAAGCTGAAGGTATCACAATTCCAGATTTCGAGATATACTACAAAGCTGTTGTAATCAAAACATTATGGTGCTGGCACAAAAATAGATACATAGATCAATAGAATAAAAAGAGAATAGAATAGAGAATTAGAATAGAATACAAAGCCCAGAAATAAATCCACATTATATGGTCAATTAATCTTTGACAAACGAGGAAAGAATATGCAATGGGGGAAAAGACAGACTCTTCAATAATTGGTGTTGGGAAAACTGGACAGCTACATGCAAAAATATGAACTGGACCATTTTCTTAAATTATACCCAAAAATAAAGTCAAGATGTATAAATGCTTAAGTGTAAGAAGAGAAACCATAAAACTAAAGGAAAACATCAGCAGTAAGCTCTTGGACTTAGCAATATTATTTTGAATCTGTCTTCTCAGGCAAGGACAATAAAAGTAAGAATAAACAAATGAGAATATCAAATTAAAAATCTTGTATAGCAAAAATAACCATCAATGAAACAAAAAGGTGACCTACTGAATGGGAGAAGATATCTGCAAATGATATATCCAATAAAGGATTAATATCCAAAATATATAAAGGACTCATGCAACACAACCCCCCAAAATACGATCTGATTAAAAATGGTCAGAAAATTTGGATAGACATTTTTCTAAAGAAGACATGCTGATGGCCAACAGACACATGAAAAAATGTTCAACATCACTAATCATCAGGGATATGCAAATCAAAATCACAATGAGATATCACTTCTCACCTGTCAGAATGGCTAGTATCAAAAAGACAAGAAATAACAAGTTTTGGCAAAGATGTAGAGAAAAGGGAACCCTTATACACTGTTGGTGGGAATGTAAATTTGTACAGCCATTATGGAAAACATTATGGGGATTCCTTAAGAAATTAAAAATAGAAATACCATATGAGCTAATAATTCCATTTCTGGGTATTCACTCAATGAAAATGAAAACACCTATTCAAAAAGATATATGCACCCTTATGTTTATTGCAGCATTATTTATAATAGCCATGATATGGAAGCAACTCAAATGCTGTTCATCAATAGATGGATAAAGAAGATATAGTTTACTATCTATCATCTATCTATGCTCAGCCATAAAAAAAGAACAAAATTTTGCCATTTGCAACACATGGGTGAACCTAGAGGGTATAATGTTAAGTGAAATAAATCAGACAAAGACAAATACCAGATGATTTCACTTATATGTGAAATCTAAAAAACAAAACAAAAATGAGAACAGACTCATAAATACAGAGAACTTCACCAGTTCTTCATAAATACACCAGACTCATAAATACAGAGAACTTCACCAGTTCTCTGTATTTATGTTCAAATTAAGTTCAAATACAGAGAGTGGAGGGGAATGGGGAGATGGATGAAATAACTGAAGGGAAAAAAAGGTGTCCTGGAGATTGGCTGCACAATAATGTGAATATACTTAACATTACCAAACCGTTAAGATGGTAGATTTTATGTCATGTATATTTTACCACAGTTAAATAAAAAAGAGGGCAGAAGGACATTGAATATGATAAGAGTTGAGATCCATTGCTCTGCAGGCTTGAAGGAGAGGCATGGTCTCTGGTCTATGACCCCATTTTTCTCTTCCCAGCATATTACACATCCTCCAGTGTAGAGACAAGAAACGTGAAAGGGAAAGTCATCTTCTCACATGACTACCAATGGCAAGTCAGTTAAACCCACTGTGTAGGTTTTTACTGAGAACTCATCTTCCTGTCAAAAGATTCAGTGTGGGCAGGTCACAATCCCAACAACCCTGCTGATAAAGGAATTACCTCCAAGTAGCTTCGCTGGGAGACCTAGCACAGCTTCTATCTGACTCTCAGCTGGGGTCTCTCACCATATCCACAACCATCACTTTCCTCTGAACACCTCCACTCCAAGTGAGCAGTATCTTAGCAATTCTGCAGCCTGTTTCTGTGACCTATTGTCACAGAAGGGATCCATTTTTTTCATATGCTTCAGACAGTGAAAACTGGGAACTTGAGTGATGAGGCATTTTTTCTTAAGAGACCTGGTCTCTTACCAAAAAAAAAAAAAAAAAGAGAGACCTGGTTTCTTATACTTCTCATCTTTATCAATTACATGTGGAGGCAAAGCAATGTGCTTAATGATAAAGACATCTGCTCTCACTTCTAGATCTGCCCAAATATTGATTAGTTTTCTCAATATTGGAGGAGTGACCAAGAGAGTGAACCCTCTTTTCCTCCCTCAGGAAGGTGAGGGGAACAGATAATCTTTTAGGAATATAGGAGGAACACAGAAATACAGGAACACTGACACAGGAACAGTTTGTAGTCATATCTCCATTTGCAGATGGGCCCTAGGCATGCCCCCAAATGCTTGCTCTTCTCCTTATCATAGTCTTAGTTCTCTTTATGAAGAACGCCAAGTGGCATAGAATCTTTGAGTCAAGAGCTAAGCTTCTTTAAACTCAGTCTGGGAAAATGTATCTTTATTTCAAATAAGGTTTAATCTCAGCTATAATTTCTACTTTAATCTATAATCTCTAGAAAAGGAAAAAAGTCTCAAACAGTCCTTTATGGAACTCTGTCACACAAATCTTACACACAGTGATTTTGTTGCAGACAACCATCTGCACCCTCCTAGTTATACCCCTTCATCCTTTTAGTGCGTACCCTTACTAGGGCTACCTGAATTTCACTCCTTCTACCTGGCCTCCTACACAGACACACACAGCCATATCTTGTCTTTCATAGCTTTCTACTCTAATTCTTTACTCTGAAATTGCTTTGGACTTTGGTTTCCTTCACTGATTTATTCACTAATTTAGTCAGAAAAAACATTGAGTATCTTCTGTGTGCCAAGCCTTCCCGATGCTGAAATTTCCACTGCCTATGGCAATTCCTATGACCTCAGGAAAGAAACTCCTTATTCCAAACCTGGCCCTCATAAATCTTTCCATTCAGGTTTGCACAGGTTCCTGAAACACTCTTCTCCATTCCCCACCCCCAGATCCAGCATCTTTGATAGGAAAATTATCACTACCTTGCTTAGGGCTTATGAGTTTCTTCATCTGAAGAGCTACTTTTGCTCTTAAAGATCCTCTGCCACTTCTTGATATTCTTCTAGCAATGGATAGGTATCTCCAAATCATGAGAAACCACTTTCTATATCAGGTAACTGCTGCATAACAAACTACCTCAAAACTCAGTGGCAAACACCAGTTATTACTCATTATTGCACATATATCCTTGTGTTAGTCTTTGCTCTAGCTCTAGGATAGCCAGTAGGGCACCTTAGCTATAACAAATTTGATTCACACGTCTTTAATCTTGCTCCTCGGAGCAGCAGACTAAGTTAGGCATGTCCTTTTCACTTGGAAGGCATAAGCACAAGAATGAGTGAGCCCAAGTGTGCAAGCACTTTTGAAGACTCTATCGCATTTGCTAGTCCCATTGTCCAAAGTATGTAATTGTGACAAAACCCAGAAGCTCAGAATTAACGTTCCACCTATGTTGGAGAGGACTGCAAAATTACATGACAAAGGACATGGATACAGTCAGAAGTGAAGAACTGGAGTTACTGATACGACAATTTGCACTTTTTAGGCCTCTACCGTCACTCATTTCTCCTGTAGTCTTTCCCTTAGACTTCATCCACATATCTGCCCAAACCACACTTCAGTTTGCTATGCCTTTTGGCATTATTAAAGGTGCCTTTCTCTGGAAAACTTTTAATTTGCATTTAGGCTGCTTAAATTCAGTTTGTTTACCTCACTGTCACATTCACATCTTTTTTTTTTTTTTCACATCTTTGTTCTACATAGTGAAATGGCAAAATCTAGTACAAGAATAATCTTAATACACATAAAATTATTTTTGAACTAGAAAGCAGCTTGTGAAAATATGACCATTAAAGACATATGATTATTAAAGAATATCCTAGATCAGAATTTGAAAAAGTACTTCATGTGCAACTTGATTAGGAGATGGCCTTGGGCCCAAGTCTATAGCTTTGAGTTAGTTTTGAGAAGGCAGGACATGCCCAGGACATACAAGGGGATGTACAAATTTAAATGGTGAGGTTTAAAAAGACACATGGCTCCCCATACATTCTTTCATTTGGTGGTAGTGAAAGAACTGGTAATTCTGGGATGATGCTGACATGAACTTGAAGTCTTATCTCTTGCAGGCTGGTTCAAAGAAGGGGGTAGCAACAAGTAGTGGTAGAATCAACTGTGACCTTAGGGCAGTATGATATGGAAAGATCACTAAATTGGCAGCTTGAAACTCTAAGCTTTAGGCCCTAATAAGCCACCATAAGCTGTGTGTAGTTGGAGTACTGAGTAATGAGTCTGTTAACCTCCCTGAATCTTAGCTTTCTCATCTGCAAATATGGGCTGAAATTGGATATTCTGAAGGCTTTGCCTAGCTCTAATATTCCATGATCCTAAGAAGTAACATGACATATCTAAGAACTGGAATCCTTTCCAATTGGTTCTAAGCATATCATAGTTGCTAAAAAGAAATGTAAGGATTTGCCAGAGTTATTATGTATGATGAAAAGATAAACCTTACCATGTATAATGTTCCCAGTCCTGTTGTATCTTGAAGCTAGACAAAAATATATAACTTACTTAAAAAAAACAAACTCATTTTGACTTCTTGAAAAACAGTTCAAAATGTATGCCCTACTGATAATGGGTTACCATAATCCTATTTATATGTAGAGAATCCTTTTCCCTCCATTTAACAAATGCATGCTCTAAATAATATTATGAAGGCCTTGCTAATGAATGGTGACTGGAGTGTCTTTCACCACCTCAAGAACTGATTTTAAAAGCAATTAATGATGGCGTATTTTTCAAATCCTCACTGCTGTTATTTTAGTTACATGCATAAAGGAATGGCAAAGATATTGTAATTGATTTGCTGGCAAGTTTATAGCCTCCATCAGTGTTTTATTGGGTTTATATAGCTTTCTGTGAATTTCAGCAGCTAAAGTTATCCACTTATTATTTCCCAGTGCATTAATTAGGCTGTCTTTGGATGTAGGTTATGTCTTACAACTACTCCTCTCTACCATTAGTAAGTTAGATGGTTTTTAGACCATAATTACTGTCACTTGAGCTCTTAGAATCAACACATTCACTCTATAGCTCAATGGAGTTCCATCACCAAATGCCAAGTATTTTGGATACCTTATGCAAAAATAAGTTCTTTCTTGCATTATAAATGGATGAGATAATGCCAGAGCACTTTGTACATTGTAAAATGTTATGCAAAAACAGGTTAAAATCTTTGTATTTTTCATCTATTTTTTGTTGTTCAGAATGGTAAAATTAATGAAACATTTGTCCATAAATGATTATTAGCTATTGTAGTTTTCACTACCAATCTAATGTTCCTAATTGTCAGCTTTAATTAAAACACTGAAACTGTTATATTTATTCTTTTACACTTCTCTCCTTCAGTCTTTAGTCTCTTTATATGTGTGCAACTCTATAAATGAGCAAAAGCTTCACAATGCAAAATAGCTACCATTCCCTGATTGAAGCCCTTTTTTGTCCTTTAATTAAAATTTCACTCTAAGAAGGAAACAATCAACAAAACTAAAAAGCAACCTATGGAATGGGAGAAGATATTTGAAAATGACATATCTGATAAAGGGTTACTATCCAAAATACGTAAAGAATTTAAAAAACTCAAAACCCAAAAAACAAATAATCCAGTTAAAAAATGGGAAAAAGACATGAATAGACATTTTTCCAAAGAATACATATAGATGGCTAACAGACTCATGAAAGGATGCTCAACATCACTCATCGTTAGAGAAATATAAATCAAAACTACAATGAGATATCACCTCACACCTGTCAGAATGGCTAAAATTAACAACACGGGAAACAATAGGTGTTGGCCAGAATGTGGAGAAAGGGCAATCCTCTTATACTGTTGGTGGGAATGCAAACTGGTGCAGCCACTCTGGAAAAAAAATATGGAGGTTCCTCAAAAAGTTAAAAATAGAATTATCCTATGACCCAGCAATTGCACTACTAGGTATTTACCCAAAGGATACAAAAATACTGATTCAAAGGGACACGGGGAGGTGGGTAGGGGAATGATGGATGATTGCTATTAAAGGAGAGCAGTTGTGATGAGCACCAGGTGTTGTATGTAAGTGATGAATCACTAAGTTCTATACCTGAAACTAATATTACACTGTATGTTAAGTAGCCACAATTTAAATTAAAACTTGGAAAAAATAAAAGCTTATGGAGATAAAAAATAAATAAAAGAAAATAAAATCTCACTTTAACAAAATCCACTGAGTTTTAAGTCCATCTTTTCTTGTCTCTTAAAATTGAAATGACCAAGAGATACATCTGTGGGAACACTTTTAAAATTTAATTCTCATAAGTGCCCAATGCCAATATGACTCTACAGTCTTGCATTAAAGTCTAGAAAATTGTTTAATGTTTTGTTAGGGGATCCTCATTCTCTATTTGGTAAAATCCTTCCATTTTAACCCCCCTAAAATGCTGTTCTAAAATTACTTCTAGCTTTTGATGTTCCTTAAATTTTTAGGGAGACCCTGTATTAGAAAAACATGCTATGGTTTCCAGGTTCTTTTATCATTTCCATCAAATTAATCTATGTTAAGGAAAATCCACTTGTACATCTGACATCCTCATTCTACTACAGTATAAGCAAAATTGATATTTTAACTTATACCCATCAGCTTAGACTAGAATTTATCAACCTCAGCACTATGTACATTCTTGGCCAGATAATAATTTGCTGTGGGAGCTGATCTGCACCATATAGAATGTTTAGCAGTCTCCATGGCCTCAACCCACTAAATGCCAGTATCACCTCCCTGAAATTGTGACAACCAAAAATGTCTCCAAATACCCCTGTGGGACAGCATTTCTCTTAACTGAGAACCACTGGCTTAGATATATCAAGGTATTCCTCAGCTCAGTTTTTATATTTTTTAAAGGTGGAAGCTTTGATTTGCTCAATTTAACCTGCAGTGTATGATCATTCTCTGTTACTAAGACATTCTCTGTTACTAAGAAAAGGAATTGTTCTATGCCTGGAGCTAACTATTTATCTGTAGTAGAGACCACCTACTTACACTGGCTTACAATGCTATTTGTGCTTTTAAGTGCTCATTTAGTTCTTCTGTTTCACCTATGATGAAAGTGAAGCAGGAAACCCAATTTCCTGGGAACTTCTTATCCAGATTCTAGATAAAGCAAATGTTCTAGTCCTTTAAAACCCCTAAACTATTTCTGCATTCTTGGCTATCCTCATTTTGTGACCTTGAGCAACTTATTAAAACTCTAAATGTTTTAATTTTTGTCAATAGTATTAGTTATTATCATAATTATAGAAACCATAGTTTGAGAAACAATTACTCTTTGGCTTAGAATTCTACTTGAAACCTCCCTCAGCAGTAGCTTTGGATTTCCATGTAGCTTGTTGTTGCAATTTTGTAGAATTGTTCCTTTTGTTTCCCCTCTCTTTGAAGTTTCAGACATTCTCCACATAGAGACACCCAATAAATCCTTGCCAACCGGCTGCATAAACAACCATAACTAAATACAAACCATAAATAAATAAATACAAACTGAGGGGCGCCTGGGTGGCTCAGTCATTAAGCGTCTGCCTTCGGCCCAGTTCATGATCCCAGGGTCCTGGGATCGAGCCCCACATCAGGCTCTCTGCTGAGCAGGGAGCCTGCTTCTCCTGCTACCATTCCCTCTGCTTGTGTTCCCTCTCTCGCTGTGTTTCTCTCTGTCAAATAAATAAAATCTTAAAAAAAAAAATACAAACTGATTATCTAAAGAAATTCAAGGTATTTTTTCCCAAGGATATTAACAATCCTTGATATTCCAGCAGTTGATGATACACTATGAATATTTGTGTGTTTTGACATATTCTAGTAGCTTATGTCTCTTTATCAGAGAGCTCTTATCAGCATTTTTTCAAAGTTCTGGGCTGTCAACAATAGCTATTCCTCACTTAGGCCTCAATAGACATTAACTTTAAAATTTGAGACAACTCAGATGAAGTTCTTCCTCTGCAGATGAAGAGGAAAGAGGGAGAACTCAGTCATCAATTTAGTTACATGGAGCTGGTCTTATAAAATTGAACTTTATGTCGGAGAGGAGAAAGGGGCACCCTCTTACACTGTTGGTGGGATTGCAAACTGGTACAGCCACTTTGGAAAACAGTGTGGAGATTCCTCAAGAAATTAAAAATAGAGCTACCCTATGACCCTGCCATCGCACTACTGGGTATTTACCCCAAGGAAGCAGATGCATTACAAAGAAGGGCCACATGTACCCCAATGTTCATAGCAGCAATGGCCACAATCGCCAAACTGTGGAAAGAACCAAGATGCCCTTCAACAGATGAATG
>JAQQSY010003615.1:0-12839 GCA_028646535.1 Procyon lotor
TATAGAGAAAGGTATGATATCTAACATCCATAAACAACTCAAACTCAATACTCACAAAACCAATAATCACATCAAAATGGGCAGATGTCAAGAACAGACACTTCTCCAAAGAAAACATACGTATGGCTAACAGAAACATGAAGAAAAGTTCATCTTTAGCCATCAGGGAGATTCAAATCAAAACCACACTGAGGGGCGCCTGGGTGGCTCAGTCGTTAAGCATCTGCCTTAAGCTCAGGTCATGGTCCCAGGGTCCTGGGATCGAGCGCCACATCAGGCTCCTTGCTCTGCAGGAAGTCTGCTTACCCTGCTACCATTCCTTCTGCTTGTGTTCCATCTCTCATTGTGTTTCTCTCTGTCAAATAAATAAAACCTTTAAACACACACACACACACACACACACACACACACACACACACACACACAGAGCAATATCTCATTTACACCAGTAGGAATGGCCAAAGTCAACAAGACAATAAACCAAATGTTTTGGAGAGGGTGTGGAGAAAGGGGAATTATCTTCCACTTTTGGTGGGAATGCAAGTTGGTGCAACCACATTGGAAAACAGTGTGGAGATTCCTCAAGAAATTAAAAATAGAGCTACCCTATGACCCTGCCATCGCACTACTGGGTATTTACCCCAAAGAAGCAGATGCATTACAAAGAAGGGCCACATGTACCCCAATGTTCATAGCAGCAATGGCCACAATCGCCAAACTGTGGACAGAACCAAAATGCCCTTCAACAGTTGAATGGATAAAGAAGATATGATACTTATACCCAATGGAATATTATGCCTCCATTAGAAAGGATGAATATCCAACTTTTGTATCAACATGGATGGGACTGGAAGAGATTTTTCAGAGTGAAATGAGTCAAGCAGAGAGAACCAATTACCTTATGGTCTCACTTACGTGCTGAGCATAAAGAAAAACATGGAAGGCGTGAGAAGGAAGGGAGGAGTGAAAGGGGGAAACCAGAGGGGGAGATGAAACATGAGAGACTGTGGACTCTGAGCCACAAACTGAGGGTTTTGGATGGGAGGGGGTGGGGCGCTGGGCGAGCCTGGTGGTGCGTATTGAGGAAGGCACGTATTGCATGGAGCACTGGGTGTGGTTCAAAACAATAAATCTTGTAACACTGAAAAAAATAAATTAATTAAATTTAAAAAAAAAGAATATTTAGGAACATCCACAAGATGTCGGTAGCATCCCTAGTAGTGACAACCAAAAACCTCTCTAGACATTCCATGATGTCCCCTGGGGAGAAGGAGTATGGCACCCACTCTCTTCCACACCCCCCGATACCTACATTATCTGTAATATACTGATTACTGATAACATATGTCAAATGTGCCCAGCATTCAATAATACCTCATTTAATTTTAATTTTTATCTGTTTAATTTGCAAGCTACAAGCCCACAGAGTTATATTAACAACGTCAATGTCATATTTTTAACTAGTGGCATTACTAGAGACAAATTGAAGGTTAACATGCTTTTCTGCACAATTTACTAGTGAAATGTAGATTTACCAACCTAATGTGAAACATAATACAAAGGAAGCATACAGTTTAGTTATGTGTGTTGGGCACATATGTTTGTATGTAACTATTTGATTCTAACTGAATTCATGAAGTTTTATGCAAACACATACAGAAATATAAATTACCAATATTTACCCTAGAACTTTTTAAGTTTTTATGCAAGTTCCAGTTAGTTAACATATAATGTATTATTAGTATCAGGTGTATAAGTTAGTGATTCAAGAATTACATACAACAGCTGATGCTCATCTAAGTCCACTCCTTAAATGTAGTTATTGAAAATGTAATTTATTTAAATATTAAATGAGATACATGAGGTAACAGAGTATTAAAGTTAATATTAAGTTCCCTTTGTTTCTACTATCTTGGCATTGGTTATGTTTTGGTGAGATGAAGGAGCTCATGCAGGATTGTATACATAAAACCATAATTAGATACTCTAAGGGAAGTAGGATGTTTGATATCTATACATGAAGTTTGGCTGGTTAGATTCCTCCAAGAATTTACTAAAGAACAGAGGAGTTCTATGCAAAATTTATCTTTACTATATCAGGCTAACTTCTGGTAAAGATTACTGCTCTGAAAAGTCACTCCAGGAAATATGGTAGCATAAGTTTGAAATATTTTTTCTTTGAGATAGATGTCTCCAAAGTGAGTCAGAAAACAAGTTCTAGAATCATCTTTACATTGATTGCTATGTTCTTAAAGAATTGATTGTAAATATTTGGTTCTTGGTTTTTTAATCTATGTAACAAAAGGAGCACATTATTTTAAGATTTTATTTATTTATTTGAGAGAGTAAGCAGGGGGAGGAGCAAAGGTGGAGGGAGAGGGACAAGCAGACTCTGCTTGGAGCCCAGAGCCTGACATGACCCAAGGACCTTGACCGTGACTTGAGCTAAAAACAAGAGTCTTCCTCATAACCAACTAGGCCACCCACGCACCCCTAAAGGAAGTTATTTTGAAGGAATAATAACTAAAGGACTTTAATTTGAAAATACATGAATTCTAAAATTGAATCCCATTTTCTTAATATCTTACATCCAAAGTTCTGAATAGAAGGAGAGGAAAATAAACTACTGCAAGGAATTTAGTTACAGAAATGCAATGTCAGTCACTTTCAAACTTGAAAATCACCAGGAAAATAGGCTGATATATCTGCAAAGATGACTTACAGAGATAATAGAAGTGTTGTTTGGTAAACATTTTTTATAAATATTAACTTTTTTCCCCACTATAGCACATGCCCTCCCCAATGTCCATCACCCAGCCACCCCATCTTTCCCATTCCCACTCCACTCATGTAACCCTCAGTTTGTTTCCTGAGATTAAGAGTCTCTTCTGGTTTGTCTCCCTCTGCTTTCAACTTGTTTCAATTTTCCCTCCATTCCCTATAATCCCCTGACCGGCCACTCAAATTCTTCATATTAGTGAGATCACATGATGATTGTCTTTTTCTGATTGACTTATTTTGTTAGTATAATGCCCTCTAGTTCCATCCATGTCATTGAAAATGACAAAGTTTCATGTTTTTTGTTGGCTGCAAAGTATTCCAGTGTGTGTGTCTCTTTCTCTCTCTCTCTCTCGTGTGTGTGTGTGTGTGTGTGTGTGTGTGTGTGTGTATCACATCTTCTTTATTCAACTGTTGATGGACATCTATGACATCTAGGTTCTTTCCATAGTTTGGATGTTGTGGAGATTGCTACTATAAACATTCAGGTGCATGTGACCCTTCAGATCACTACATTTGTATCTTTGGGGTAAATACCCAGTAGTGTTATTGCTGGGTCATAGGTAGCTCTATTTTAGACTTTTTGAGGAACCTCCGTACTGTTTTCAAGAGTGGCTGCACCAGCTTGCATTCCCACCAATGGTGTAGGAGGCCTCCCCTTTCTCTGCATCCTCTGGGACATCTGGCATTTCCTGACTTGTTAATCTTTGCCATTTTGACTAGTGTGAGAAGGTATTTCACTGAAGTTTAGATTTGTATTTACCTGATGCCGAGTGATGTTGAGCACATTTTTATGTGTCTGTTGACCATTTGGATATCTTTTTTGCAGATATGTCTGTTCATGTCTTCTGTCCATTTCTTGATGGTTAATTTATTCTTTGGATGTTGAGTTTGAGAAGTTCTTTATAGATTTTGGATACTAACCCTTTATCTGACATGTCATTTGTGAATATCTTCTCCCATTCTGTCAGTTGTCTTTTGGTTTTGTTGACTATTTCCTTTGATGTGCAAAATTTTTATCTTGATGAAATCCCAATAGTTCATTTTTGCCCTTGTTTGCCTTGCCTTTGGAGATGCTTCTAGGAAGAAGCTGCTGGAGCTGAGGTCAAAGAAGTTGCTGCCTGTGTTGTCCTCAAGGATTTTGAGGATTCCTGTCTCACATGGAGGTCTTTCATCCATTTTGGATATATTTGGATATATTCATTAATATAAATATTTATTTAATTTGATACCTAATTGAATGTAGTCTTATTTCCATTACTGACAAAATTATTTTAATACTTAGTCATAGAAACATTTATTTGGCAGGTGGCTGGGTAGCTCCATTGGGTAAGCATCTGACTCTTGATTTTGACTCGTCATGATCTCAGGGTTCTGATATTGAACCCCAGTTTTGGCTCCATGCTCAATATGGAGTCTGCTTGAGAATCTCTCTCTCTTTCCGCCTCTGCCCCTCCCCACTCTTGAACCAGCTCTTGCTATCTCACATTAAATAAACAAATGAAGTCTTAAAAAATATAGAAGAGGGCATGCATTCCCTGGAGCACTGGGTGTTGTGCATGAACAATTAATCTTGTAACACTGAATAAATAAAATAAAGATATTTGGGGAAAATATTTGTTTCTTTGCAATAATTTTTAGGATACAATTCTAAAAAAGTTACACAATATAACCCTATGTGCATATGTAAAACAAGACACATTTTAACATATACTTATTAAATATTTTCTGTTTGCTTCTAGCAAAGGATGAGTACTTTCATCATACAACTAATGTATATATGTAACTGTATGTATAGATATTTCTCACTTCAGTAAAAAAGGTTTCAAAACAAACTATTCACCAAAAAATGGATATTTCAAGTAGAGTTCTGAAAGTTTTTGTTTTTAGAAACTTCCAGGTGATTGCAGAATGATGCATGCAGGTGTATTGGTATAAGATTTAATATAATTCTGACATTTTGTTTCCCAAATTCCCTCTCAGTTAGTTTGAAAGAGAACAACAGAAATTGCTTGTGCCTGGTAGACTATTTTTGGTCCCTCTGTACATCACTTTCTTGGTACAAAGGTGTAGCCCTCTTGCTCAGACATTCACAACAAAAAAGGATCGAGGGGCACCTGGGTGGCTCAGTGGGTTAAAGCCTCTGCCTTTGGCTCAGGTCATGATCTCAGGGTCCTGGGATCGAGCCCCGCATTGGGCTCTCTGCTCAGCAGGGAGTCTGCTTCCTGCTCTCTTTCTCCCTATTTGTGATCTCTCTGTTAAATAAATAAATAAAATCTTTAAAAAAGGGATCCAGGGTTACTAGGACAAGGATGCAATTAATGTATGGAGATTCTTACATGCAATAATTGTTTCCATAGTTTTCAAGGAAAACAGGGTGTGTGGATTTCAAAATGAAGTGTTTTCACTATTTAGAACTCATATTAATAGAAATTGAAGGTTATTTGTTAAATAACTTTTAATAAACGTTACTATTACTGAATGATACTTCATGCATGGAGTATATAAAATAAATTGTGTACTGTATTAAAATATTAAAATACATATTTAATAATATATGCAATATGCATTCAATATATATTATTTATTAAATAATAAAATCCATTAATTTATGTTTGTTTTATTGAGATGTAATAATATAATTCTACTCTTCTTAGGTGTATAGCATAACAATTTGGTATGCTATATATTCTAAAATAATTATCAAAATAAGTTTACATATTATCACTACACATCGCTACAATTCATTTTTTTTAAAAGATTTTATTTATTTGTTTGACAGAGAGAGAGAGAGATCATAAGCAGGCAGAGAGGCAGGCAGAGAGAGAGGGGGAAGCAGGCTCCCCGATGAGCAGAGAACCCGATGCGGGGCTCGATCCCAGGACCCTGAGATCATGACCTGAGCGGAAGGCAGAGGCTTTAAGCCACTGAGCCACCCAGGCGCCCCTACAATTTATTTTTTTATGATAACTTCTAAACATACACATTTAGTGACTTTCTTATATACGCTAGAACATGGTTAACTACAGTCACCATGCTGTACACTACATCACATGACTTACTTAGTTTTAACTTATGTATATTACAACTATAATTTTTACCTTTTGAACGCCTGCACCCGTTTTGCCAATGATTTTTTTCAATTTTCAGTGTGTTTTATTTTTTAATTAATAATTTTTTATTTTTTCCATGTTCCAAGAGTCATTGTTCATGTACCACACCCAGCGCTGCATGCAATATGTGCCCTCCTCAACACCCACCACCAGGCTCAGCCAACCCTCACTCCCCTCCCATCCAAAATCCTCAGTTTGTTGCCCATGATATTTTATGAATTTTTGATAACCCATTGTAACATTGAAATTATAATTTTACTCTTTCATAAGATACAAAAGTGATAAAGATAGATCATTTAAAATGTGATTGTATTATAAAAGTCAATTTTCATAACTTCTATGAAATTTTTGGGAGAGGGAATGATACATTTTTAGATGTATCTTAGATGTAACAAATACTTGTAAATTTTTGTTTATTATCATAGGGGATTTAGAAAATCTTCTTTGTACTCAGTAGATGAAAAATTTGATTTTCTTTCCAGAGATATGAATAACATCTCTGTATCAATACCTGTAAGTATTGAATATTAATATAGAAAACAGATGCTTCAAGCATTTATATTACTATCTTTAATGGAGAAAGTTACTTTTGAGCATACTTTTCATTGCCTCCAGAACATCTTTATTCCTAAAGCTGTAGATGATAGGGTTCAGAGTGGGTGTGAGGATGGTGTAGAATATTGCTAAATATTTGTCCTGTCCTGGAGTATGGTATGACTTGGGTCTCATGTATGTGAAAATAAATGGCCCATAGTACATTGTGACCACAATCATGTGGAAGGAACACGTAGAAAATGACTTTTTCCATGCTTCTGATGATTTCATTTGAAGAACAGTAAGGAGAATTTGGACATAAGAAGCAAAGATTACAGAGACAGGGATAAGCAGAAAAATTAAGCCACTTACATAAACTCCTCGTTCGTAGAGTGTTGTGTCCACACAGGACAACTTCAACATGGCAGGGACTTCACAGAAGAAGTGATCAATGGCTCGTGAGTCACAGAAGGGAAAGTGGAGTGCATAAGCTGTGTGGACTATGGAGTTGACAGTCCCAACAAGCCAGGACCCTCCAGCCATGAGGATGCAGACATAGTCATTCATAAGGATAGGATAGTGCAGTGGATGGCAGATGGCTACATAGCGATCATAAGACATTCCTGCCAGGAGAAGACACTCACCACCCAGGAGGGTGAGGGACAGAAATATCTGGAAGCCACAACCTGCAAATGAGATAGTTCTGCTTCTTGACAGAAAGTCAATGACCATTTTGGGAACAATGTTGGAAATATGCAAGATGTCCATGAAAGACAGATGGCTGAGCAGGAAATACATTGGAGTATGGAGTCTTGAGTCCCTGAGGATAAGGAGGATCATGACTGTGTTTTCTGCTATAGTCATAATAAAAATGATGACTATAAAGGAGAAGAACACTAGACTTGATTGGGAAGAAGAAAAGAGTCCTAAAAGAATGAAATCACTAGTGAAACTGTTGTTCTCATGTGCCATCATGAATTATACTCTTTTACCTAAAATAGAAAAAAAAAATAGAAATGAAATGGTGAAATGCAGTAGTGTAAATCTCAAACTCATTTATCTTTGGAAGCGTAATAAAATGGGAGTGATGCATTTGCAATTAAAATCAATAGACTCTCAACCAGCTTTTGAAATGGGCTTGTTTTACAACATCACCATTTATTGGTTTGAATCAACTGATAATATTTGGTCTATTGAGTAAGCTGTTAGCTCCATGTAGTCTCAGGGTTCTTAATTCCATATTCTTCAAGTTCAGTCCTTTCTTAAATGTCACCTTTTAAATGAGACTTAAAATCTTGAAAGGACTTAAAATCTCAGTACCCCCCGACTTGTCTATTTCTCCTTACTGTGCTGTCCTTTGATGTATTTTGCAAATCATTTTCCTCTTTTACATATTAAATAAGCTTATGAGCTATATTTATATTTTATGGTCATTCCAAACTATGATGACTTAAACTTCCCAATGTGAAATCGTTGTTTTGCCCCCTGTATAAGTTGAATGGCTAAACAATGCCTGGTACAAAATAGTTGCTGAATAATATATTTTAAACAAATGAATAAATTAATAGGATATATAACTCAATTTTTGCCCCATTTTTATTTGGATAAAACTTAAAAATGTATTATTTATACTTTTTCTAAAATAATAAATTATGATATGCTATGAAAAGTAGCTTAATCTGTATTTGTAATTTAATATGTAATTTGTAAGTATAGGTATTTACATGTAAAAAAGTGAAAATTTTATTCAGTTAAATTAAGAATATATTTTATTTTGCCCAGTGTTATTAAGTCTTCAAAATTGAATTATATTTCATTAATTCTTTATGTAGGGGATCATATTGTTTTTTAAATAGTGAAATTGTTTAGATGTGGAGAGTGGCTACATAACTCTTTCCTTTAGTATTATGTTCACAAATTCACTATGTATGATATATCCCTTAATAGATAGATAAAAATGCATATATACTTACTCACACAGAGAGAATTTCGGGAAGACACTGATGCAAAGCATGAAAAACCGATAACATATAAAACAAATTATTTGCCATCCTTAAGAAATATTCATAAGTTTGAGATGCCTGCATGGATCAGTCAGTAGAGCATGTAACTCTTGATCTGGGGGTTGTAAGGTTAAGCACCATGTTGGGTCTAGTAATTACTTAAAAATAAAATCTTTAGGGGCACCTGGGTGGCTCAGTGGGTTAAAGCCTCTGCCTTAGGCTCAGGTCATGATCTCAGGGTACTGGGATTGAGCCCCGCATTGGGCTCTCTGCTTGGCAGGGAGCCTGCTTCCCCTCTTCCTCTACCTGCTTCTCTGCCTACTTGTGATCTCTCTCTCTCTCTCTGTCAAATAAATAAATAAAATCTTTATAAAAAAAAGGAAAAAAAGAATATTTTGTCTGTATTTTGTCTTCAGGTATTAGCAGCATTCCATATTAAATTCACTAACTACTTCATCTTCTAGGTTCTTCTGCCTTCTTTCCATTTCCATGGGGCACCTGAAATTCAAAAGCTGAGCTGAGATCAAGAGTCTAATGCTTAACCAACTCACCGACGCAACTTTCTACAACCTATTGTGCCCAACCATCTTTTATGACTCTTTTCCTAACCGGTTAGTCAGGCTTCTGAAATATCATCCCATGATGGTAGAATGATAGATACAATGATAACCTCTTTGCCATCCAGAATGTTAAATGAAATCTGCTCTGTATCCAAAAAGGCATGCTCTAATGTTGAGCTTCCTAATGCTGTGTTAAAAAGTGGGAGAACAATTAATAAATGTCCCGTAAACTCTTCCAAATCTGTACTACCCCTATATAATTAGAGTCTCTTTCTCCCACCTGACAATAAATATTCTCTGCCTAATTAATGCTAAATGTAAGTAAAGAAGGTAGCTGCAGTTTATGCCATCCTAATCTCTAGAAGTTTGGAGATTAATTATGGAAGATGATGTCATCATTAGACACCAAGTCTTTAGCTGTAAATACAGTAATTTCCAAAACTTGTCTCCCAGATAAAAGAAAGGTTTTCATATACTTAACCTAATAAATGCACTATATTCAAATATTTTATTTACCATTTTACATTTGTCAAGATTTTATGCATGCATTAATTTGAGTTAACTAGTTTCAAAATTATTATTTTCATTTTTCTGCCAAATCTCTCTGTGCATGAATAAAACATTCAGAATATCTTTTTAAATTTAAATAGAAGGATATTTACATTTAAGTAGAAAGAAATTATTCAGTAAGTTTAGTAAGGCTGCACATTTATTCAATTATCTGTATGCTCCTACACTATGTCTTTATATTAAAATTTTGACTGTAAGGCAAAATACAAAAATAACAGATCATTATTTCCTGAGTAACATTTATTTTGAAGTGTTTCATGTAGAAAATCTAGGAATATTAAGTTTGATATGCACACTTATATTTTATATTAAAAGATAATGCTGCTTTAATTTTTGGATGTATTCTAAAAACCTATGATATCAATAACCAAAATGATACAGTTATAAGCACTGTCTTCAAATACCAGACTTACATAGTTGATGTGCAATTGATTCCAGTTAAATGGTCATTGCCGATAACTCGCTGTTATGGAATTTCATAGAAGAGGCAGAGGTCTGACAATGGATTTCCCTAAATATGGATGGAATAAAATCATTGCTTATTTGAAGGCATTGACATGAAAAATGCATACCATAAATGTATGACAATGTGACTTTGCCTAGGAATGGATATGCTACTGACCCAAAAAATGATTTTAAGAAAATAGTAATAGAAGTGAAGATTTTCTATGATTTGAAGAGAGAAACAAGAAAATTTAATCCAAATACAGTATCTTTGAAATATTTTGTATTCTCCTATTATACAACTCATCAATTAGACATGAAATATTAACTGAAATAAATTTTTATCAAATCAAATTTTTTATCAAATGAATTTTAATCAAGGTTTTTTTAAAAACTAAATGAGACAACACATTGTATAACATTCATGGACACAAATATGCAAGTATGTACATGAATATGCATGTGTCACTTCCACATACAGAACACAGCTTAGCACTCGATACCTACACAGGGACAAAAATTATTACTATTGTGTTTATTATTATTGTTTCTAAAATCGTTGTATTAGTATTTCTGTCATTACTTATCATTGTTGTTGTTATTATTTCTTTATATTTTATTTTCTTCTTATTTTTTTTCACTATTTTCAGTTAGCCAACATACTTTATAATATGAATGAACATATAAACTGCTGTATTCTAGAAAGAGAGTAGTATTCAGGATATGAGAGTATATAACTGAGTAAAGAGATACAATTCGATGTTGTGATTCAGAAGCATATTGTGTACTCACTGCCTGATGAAATTGGTCCGTGAGGCTCTCTGGGGGAAATGGAAATGCAGTATGTTGAATGGCAATATGTGCTTTGATTCCCACCAATATACACACAAACAGGTGTGTGTGAGAGAGCTAAGCAATGCTTCTTATTACACAATGAGCTAAGCTGTTCACAATTTCATTCTACACTAGCTATTTCACATTATAATTAACTATCCATTTTGTTTTTGTCCTTTTGACATTTCAGGACACCAAATCACACACTAGGGAATCACTGCATGGTGATCTTACATCTATTCCTTGTTGTTGCCAGGTCAGGCTAAGACAGTCCCATGAATATTGGTTCACAGTAACATAAATTCATTGTGCCCAACAATGAACTGCTGAAGTCCCTTGAAGCATGTGCCACCATTAGTACCACCATTTACAATAACCCAAGCCAGAAATTAGGAAAAAAAGAGTTACCCCAAATTTCCTTTATCTCTGCACTCGTCCACATAAAAATCACCATCCCCTATCTTCTCTCCCTACATAAATGCCCCACATTAAGTTACTCCTCCTCATGGTGCTGCATTCCATGTGTCATCATGGTGACTCGAAAGCATCTATTCTGTCCTCTGCCAATAGAAAGTCTAGATCTGTGTGAGTTCAGTACCATTTACACAGAATCACACACTTCACAGCTCTTCTTGAAGTCAGAAGAGTGTGGCCAATGAAGTCAATTTCAGACAGTGACAAAGGAAGAGTTTGGGGACAGGAAGCTCACACTCTTCTCACCCCTTTGTCCTGTAAGTTGCAGCTATATGTGATGATGTGTGGTCCTGATTCTTACTGCAAGAGCTGTACAGGAGATAAAACCGAGGAATTCAGGAGTAAAAACCTGTAAGCTACCAGTTAATTTATTCATCATGATAATGTGTGAATGTTAATGAAAAATAACTCACCAAATGGTTAAAAAATAATTTGGGAAGGGAAAAGGCTATTTATTTCCCTGTGATGAGTTATTACTCTCCTTAACATTCCCATGGGGGGGTTAACGAAGAAGGTGGAGATGTAGGACACCCTGTTGCAACATGTCTACAAAAATGAACTGGATATCTGCCAGACCGCGCTGAACACCCATGAAAATAACCAGAGGAACGAGATTTTTCACTTTGGGATCTCTACCGGAGCAGAAGACAGCAGCAGAGAGGAAAAGCAAAGTGGGAACATTCGAAATGGTATCAAATGGTATCAGACGATAAAAAAAAGGGAGAGGGAGGCACCAGAAGCAGCACAAGGACAGTAATACCCCAAAGGAAAGCGCCAGGTGGTTGCAGAGCAGCAATAACTTAGAGCTTGGTTAAAAACACTTAAAAAGAGCATAAGGTTCTAAAGAGGAGTGAGTGGAAGGGGATGGGCATGGACTCAGGCCTCAGCCCTTGCTCCCAGGAAGGACTCCACTCTCCACAAAGAGAGACCAGTGTGGGGCGGGGACCTGCTCACCACACCATTTTGTGGGCCAGGTGTGCGCACTCCTGAAAGCACCTTAGAGAGTCTGCTGGGGTCCCGGAGACAGCAGCTTTTCTCCAGATACAGCACTCTCTAGACAGTGCACCCCTGAAGGTGAGAAATGTGCGACCTGTGCACTAATCTTGGCAAGAATCTGGCCATACACCACCAGGGCCTGCGGGACATATAAGAGGACATTACATCATTCTGAAAGAGTCTATCCTCCAAGAAGATCTAACAATTGTAAACATCTACACCCCCAGCATAGGAGCAGCCAACTACATAAACCAACTGTTAATCAAAATAAAGAGTCACATTGATAGAAATACAACCATAGCAGGAGATCGTTTTTTTCTTTGTATTTTAATTTTTTTTAATATTTTATTTTTTTCCCCAAAAAAGTTTATTTTATTTTTTTCAGTGTTACAATATTAATTGTTCATGCACCACATCCAGTGCTCCATGCAATACATGCCCTCCTCAATACCCACCACCAGGCTCACCCAACCCCCACCCCCTCCCCTCCTAAACCCTCAGTTTGTTGCTAAGAGTCCAAAGTCTCTCATGGT
>JAQQSY010003616.1:0-12837 GCA_028646535.1 Procyon lotor
TAGTTGTGTATACCTGACTATTTCTGTTGTTTTAATTCCAGTGCTCATCTAGTCTAATTCACAAAACTATAGAGATGTTGTGACATAATAGAGTGCCTACCCTTTTACAGGGCAGTCCCTGGCTGCCATTTTCCCCCTTTAGAATAGTAACATCATTCAAATGAGCAGATTTGTCAGTATTTGATAAAAATTGGAATGAATATTTATATACTCATAATTGAACTTTCGAAGCCTAATTGCTAGAAAATTCATCTACTTAAATCAGAATAGTATAATCAGATTACTTTAGTTCCCATTATAGAATGAAGAAGTGTGATGAAGAAGTGTGTGTGTGTACATGTGATTTTAAGTGTCAAAGTACAAGATGCTCAATAGAGGTAATATAAGACAGTATAAGACAATAATAGGCGGGAGATTTAGCACTAGGTGTCCTATCACTGGGTTTATTATGTGTGTTAGTCATAAATTTATAGTAAAGTTTATGCTTGTAATTTATTAAAAATAAAAATTAGAATCAGCTAAAAAGTTCTATAGAATTACTTTATCAATAAATTAAATTTCAGAGGTCAGCAATTTTTAAAATGTACCATTTTTGAGCAATAACAAAAGTTATTTCACTGTAAATTGGGAAACACGATTGTCAAATTTGATTGCTTTATCTAATCCAATAATCTGCACACATGAAATATTAGATAACATCTTGACATTAGGCATTGAATTAAAAATTTATGTGAAAGACAAGTATTTTACTTAAGCATAAACATTTTAGCTGAGAAAATACTTTAGATAAAGAAATGAAATACATTTGGTTATAGAGGCACCAGAGCAAGTGATAGAAATTTTTTTTTAATAATCAAAAAAGGGCTTTAATAAAGATGTCAACTTTTTCACTTCAACCTAACAACTTCAAGAGCATATCAGTTTCAAAGCCTCGTTGGAAGCCTTTAAGTTCTAATACCAAGAAGAACGGATAATTTAAGAAACAAATATTACAAAGAAGATGAGAGACTTTTAAAATACTCCCTTTATGTTCATTCTTTTCTCCCCAAGGATAGGCTCTTTGCTTACATCAAAGTAAGACTTGATGGTTGGTTACACTAGCTCAGCTGGAAACTGATTAATATTTTGTTCTGCCCCTTCATCCTTGAAATTTTATTTTTAATTTTCTAGTCTTCTTCCATTTGTAACAATTGGAGAGGAGAAGGTACACATGGCTCTTTGCAGACACCTCTTTGATAAATGCTGTTGTAATCATTACCTGTGGCACAGGAATATGGACATTCCACAAACATGTGGTCTCTATTTGAAAAGAGTCCTGCACTTCATCTATGGAACTATAATGTCATATAAGGCATTAGTTAATGATGAATAAAGACCAGTATTCACCCGAGTTAAATTCAAAGTTGTTTTTTTCTGTACAGATCCATTATTTTGACTTAGTATACACTTAAACGAAAACTAGAATGATTATATTAATAAAGCATATTGTTAAAGCACATTGTGAAATATAACAAAGAAATTTAACATTTCAGACATTTCTATTTTCATACTTTTGTACCCATGAAAGCTACTCAGATTTCCCTTTAGAGATTTTTTTGTCAGTGACTAACATTATATGCCTAACCATTGCCTAAATTGCTATTGACTGCATGTAATAAGTTGTATCCATTTTTTTACTGCAAAGTATGATTATATTTTTAATTTTACATAATTTTAATTTTATTTTTCCTGTGTATTATTTCATTCGGCTTTTTAATGTATTTGTTCCATTATTCCACTTATTGGATAATCAAAACTTTACATGTGGAAATACATTTAAAGAACATATTGATAGGGGGTGGTTGGGTGATGAGGGGGTGGGGGAGAAAAATAAAACAAGATGGGATGGGGAAGGAGACAAACCATAAGAGACTCCTAAACTCATGAAACGAACTAAGGGTGGTTGGGAGGTGGGAGGGGTATGGATAGGGTGGGTGGGTTATGGACATTGGGGAGGGTATGTGCTATGGTGAGTGCTGTAAAATGTGTAAGCCTGACGATTCACAGACATGTACCCTGGGGCAAAGAATATATTATATGTTATTAAAAAATTTAAAAAAAACCCAAAAAACATATTGATAAGTAGTGATGGGTGGCTCTGGTAGAAATTAATTAAATATAATCATCAGGAATATTTCTATTAAGTTGTTATTCTATATGGAAATTGACAAACCCCGTGGTAGAAGAAATTTAAGAAACACTGCATGGTAAGAAAGTGCTTTCTAAAAACTAACTTGTGTGTGTATTTTTATGTTTGTGTATACACATGAATATGTATTTCCTTTTAATGTATATCCTGAAAAACCCCTTAAAATAAGCTAGAATGACTAGAGGCTACTTAAATATAATAGTGCTTTCAAGTATGGTATCCTGTATACATTTCAAATAAAACTCAAAATAGCAACAGAAGTAATTAAAGAAAGCATTATAAGCTGTAGTTTTTCAAATCTGAAAGTCTAAGAAAATTAATTAACTGAATACTATAAGAGAAACAATAAACTGACCATATTCTCAAAAGAAAAATACAATGATAGCGGAAAAAAATATGTAAAGTTTATTTTCAGTATCTGGAAATGCAGAAAGTAAGAAAATGTTTTAAAGGCAATTAATTAAAATTACAAATGAATATCGGGGGAAAATCCATAAAATTTAATATACAAATTCAGGTAAAATCAGATCTTGTCAAAAAGGGATTGTGGGAAAAAAAGATTTTTCTTTGAATCTGTTCTGCTAATCTAATCCAAGGGACAATAATAATGAAGTAAATATTTGCATGAAAGATTGTAACAAGTCCTTTGAAGTAAATCCGGAGGAAGGAGTTGGAATAGGAAAGGCTAGTGAGAAAGAAGTTGAGAGTTGCATAGTATGTTCAAAAATAGTCTCATTGGGGTGCCTGGGTGGCTCAGTGGGTTAAGGCCTCTGCCTTCAGCTCAGGTCATGATCTCAGGGTCCTGGGATCGAGTCCCGCATCGGGCTCTCTGCCCGGCAGGGAGCCTGCTTCCCCCTCTCTCTCTGCCTGCCTCTCTGCCTACTTGTATTCTCTCTGATGAATAAATAAATAAAATCTTTAAAAAAAATAGTCTCATTTACATGGGAATATTTGATCAGGGAGCTGAAGAAACTGTTCTCTGCACCATATCTAGGAGAAAGTTTTATTCAAAGGAAAGTGCAAGTAGTATAAAGGTCCATGCGTTAAGCACATGCTTGATATGACTGACACTTGGCAACCAGAATAGAATGATTCAAATAGAATGAGAGGAGGGAAATAATAAGATATAAGGTCAGAAAATGAACAGATAGAGGGCATTTTGAGAGACAGAAAAAAACCCAGGGCATTGCAGTGCAGTGTGGGGAAAGAAAGGCTGAACTCTGAGTAAAAGGTGAGGGGAAATGTGGGACAGTTTCAAACAGATTCATCTAATCTTATTTAATTTCCAAAGGTCATTTTGGCTGCTGAATTGAGGGTACACTTTAGAGGGACAAGAGCAAAATGAAGGATAATGCTTTGGGGCATGCTACAACAATCCAGGTAGGATACAGTGGTCGCCTGGATTGGGATGCTAGTAGTGCAGGTAAGTGACTGGACACTGGATATATTTTGAAATTAGAGTCAACAGGATTCACTGATCATTTAGTATGGCATTTGGAAGAAAGAATAGAAAAGAACAGACTAACAGAGGATAACTCCCAATATCAGGTCCTGAGAAATTTAAAGAATGACATTATTCTTTACCAATGGAGCAGCTGAATGGAGAAGTTAATTCAGAGTTTTTGAATGCATTAAGTATGAGATCTTTATAAGATAGAGGAAGGAACATGTCAAAGAAGCTTTTGGATATATATCTGGAGTTCAAGGGTGAAATCTGACCTGGATTTGCAAATTTTGGAAATGTTGCCATATGAGTGATATTTAAAGCATGACACTACTTGAGATATCATGCATACATACACACCAGCAAACTAATAAAAGCTTTCCAAACAGCTCTGGATTGGTTTAAATTAAGAGGGCAGAGGAGAGTAGGAAAGAGCAACTAATGAGGTAGGAAGAGAAACTAAGTGAAGGAAGTGTGTTAAGGAGGAGAATTTCATCACCTGTGTCAAATGCACCTAAGAAATCCAGAAAGATAAAGACAAAAAGTGAACATTTAACAAAATGGATGTCACTGGTACCCTTAACATGAACAGAAATAATAGAGCAGAAGAACAAAGCCTGAATATACAGACTTCAAACCACAATAAAAGAAAAAAAAAAAGTAATTAGAAACAAATTTAGGCAACTTTTTCAAAGGTATTTGTTATAGAAAAGAGCAAATATATAGTGATAGCTGGGGAACATGTATGGTAAGGGATAGACAGATAGACTTTTTAAAGATGGGAAATATTGGGGCGCCTGGGTGGCTTAGTGGGTTAAAGCCTCTGCCTTCAGCTCAGGTCATGATCTCAGGGTCCTGGGATCAAGCCCCACATCGGGCTCTCTGCTCAGCGGGGAGCCTGCTTCCCCCTCTCTCTCTGCCTGCCTGTCTGCCTACTTGTGATATCCCTCTCTCTGTGAAATAAATAAATAAAATCTTTAAACTTGTTTAAAAAAATGGGAAATATTATAGAAGTTTGATGCTGATGGAAATAATCTAATAGAAAGGAGTACAATTACACAAGAGCTACAAGAGATAAATGAGACAATTATTTAAGTAATGTCCTAAACAGGTAGGAAAGAATAGATAGGGTTGTGTCGTAAGTGGAGGGTTTGGAACTAGATTGGAACATAAATGGTTTATCCAAAATAAATCAGTAAATCCATTCATTCATACAACATACTTTTTGCTATTATTTGTGCCATTATGGTGTCAGATAATAAGGGTATAAAAATGAATAAAATAGGGTTTTCATCATGGGGATTAAAGTCTTGTGGTAGGGGCACCTGAGTGTCTCAGTTGGTTAAATGTTTGCTTTCTGCTCGTCATGATCCTAGGGACCTGAGACTGAGCCCCACATCTGTTTCCCTGCTCAGTGGGGAGGCTGCTTCTCCCTCTCGCTCTGCCTGCCACTCTCCCTGCTTGTGCACTCTCTCTCTTTCTCTGTGTCTAATAAATAAAATCTTAGGGGCACCTGAGTGGCTCAGTGGGTTAAGTCTCTGCCTTCGGCTCAGGTCATGGTCTCAGCATCCTGGGATCAAGCCCCAAGTCCCCGTATCGCATGGGCTCTCTGCTCAGCAGGGAGCCTGCTTCCCTCTCTCTCTCCGCCTGCCTCTCTGCCTACTTGTGATCTCTCTCTCTGTCAAATAAATAAAATAAAATCTTCAAAAAAAATCTTAAAAAAATAAAGTCCTGTGGTAGAGCTAGGAATGAACATGATTCATTTTAACAAATTACGATTTATAAAGAACTCTACTAAAGATTAAAAATATAATGCTATCTTTAAAGAGAAAAGGTATGTATTTCAAGAGAATGGGTGAATACTGATGAAGAAAGTTTTTCAAAAGGACTTCATAAAAAGTTACAATAAGTTTCAATGATGACTAAGTTAGAATGAAAGATGGAGAGAGACTAAGCAAAAGACATAGTAATTTCACAGTAGGAGAGGTATTATAGGTTTAATGGATCTATAAATAATGTGGAGATTTTTTTGGTATGTTTATGGAAGTTTTTTTAAATCTTTTATTTTAAATTTTATTTATTTATTTGTCAGAGAGAGAGGGCACGCACAAGCAGGCAGAGAGTGGCAGGCAGAGGCAGAGGGCAAAGCAGGTTCCCTGCTGAGCAAGGAACCCAATGTGGGACTCGATCCCAGGACCCCGGGATCATAACCTGAGTTGAAGGCAGCTGCTTAACCAAGTGAGCCACTCAGGTGCCTCTGTTTATGGAAGTTTAACAGGAGAGGCCAATGGTAGTAACATTGAGGATTTTTGCATACTCTGCTTAAAATGAATTCTATCCTCTGTTTTTGGGGCTGAAGTATATAACAATGTCTGTTACATTCCTTATTGGGTGACTAGTTGAGTGAAAACCAAATCACTAATATAGGGTTTACTAGAAAAAAAAGGTTAGAGTAGGGGCGCCTGGGTGGCTCAGTCGTTAAGCGTCTGCCTTTGGCCCAGGTCAGATCCCAGGGACCTGGGATCGAGCCCCGCAGCGGGCTCTCTGCTCAGCAGGAAGCCTGCTTCTCCTGCTACCATTCCCTCTGCTTGTGTTCCCTCTCTCACTGTGTTTCTCACTGTTAAATAAATAAAATCTTAAAAAAAAAAAAAAAAGGTTAGAGTATAGATAAATATTCAGATTGTATATACTGAGTTTGGGATGCCTGTGTGAAGTACTCCCTGCAGAATGCATAGCTAGGTGGAAATTTCTAAAGGAAATCACAGATAAGCATTTGGGACATGTATCAGGTGTATACAATCACGGGAGGATGCTGATGCAGCTTTTACAGTGCAAGAAACTTGTATAAACCTTTTAAAAATATAAATTTTAAAATACAATATTTGATACAGTGTCTGTAAATAAGGCCTATGAATGCTTTCTGGAGTACAAACTTTATTAGTGCACTAGTAAGTCTATGACAGGCATTGTTGGGGCAGAAAATAAAAAGCTATGGACTTAAATAAAAAGATTTAGGTTTGAGAGAGGAGGCAGAAAGGAAAAAAAACACAAACATCTCAAGAGCAACCAGTGCAAAAGGAGTTGAACAAAAAAAAAAAAGAAAGAAAGAAAAAGAAAGAAAAAAAAACACTGAGAAAAGCAGTTAAAGAGGAAATAATTCAAGTAAAGGGAGGATTTCCATAGAAGTAAAATTATGAATGTTCATAGTATTAAATACTATAGAGTTTTAAAGCTACTAAGTAATGTTTTAGTTACAAGTAATTTGTTAGATATGTTTTGCTTATGTAGCAAGAAATTGTTGCAACATATGAGATAAAAATAATTATTTTTAAATAAAACCAAAAGCCATCTGACAGATGAATTTTATTGAGGCAAGACATTGACAAATTTCCTAGACAAAGAATCACAAAAAGCATCATACTTTTAATATACTGTTACTGCACCCTAAATTAACATCTAAAAGTTGAGGTATTTTTAGTCTTAGCAACAGAATCAATAATATTTCTTTTTTTTTTTTTTTTAAAGATTTTATTTATTTGACAGAGAGAAACACAGCGAGAGGGAGCACAAGCAGAGGGAATGGCAGCGGGAGAAGCAGGCTTCAGGCTTCCCACCGAGCAGGGAGCCCGATGCGGGGCCCGACCCCAGGACCCTGGGATCATGACCCGAGCTGAAGGCAGACGCTCAACGACTGAGCCACCCAGGCGCCCCAGAATCAATAATATTTCTTTAGTGTTTTAAACCTTGGCATAGGGTTGCCTGGGTGGCTCAGTCAGTTATACATCAGTTTGTTGGTTTCAGCTCAAGTCATGATCTCCCGGTTTTGAACTGAGCCCCGAGTGGGACTCTGAACTTAGTGCAGAGTCTGCTTCACATTCTCGCTCTCTCATGAATAAATAAAATCTTTAGGAAACAAACTAACAAAAAAAAAAACCCTCGGTAGATAATTGATTGTTTTCAGTTGAGTGCTGTGAAAATACTAGTGCAACTTAGATGAGGTTTTTAAAATAACCACATTTATAGTATCTCATTATACTTAGAATAAAAATATCTGCTATCTTTTGAATGTCTCAAAAATGATGTCAAAAAATGATGTCAAAAAATAAAATTATATAATCATCAGAAAATATTTTTTATCCAAAAGTTTATTTCTATTCCATCTATCAATTTATCTATTATCAATTGATACAAAAAAGTGCATTTTAGCAGAACGTACAACAAGATGAAAATTGTTCTTAACCTCTTCAAATTTGTGTGTGTGTAAGATTCTGCAAAAGATAAAAGGTTTTCTTGAAAGTATTGAGGCAGCTGCACTCTTTTCAGACTGCTTCCTTTTTCATGAATACAAAAGTAGCATTTAACTTATCATTGTACTCAAGGGCTTATTTTAAAAGCAATAGAAAAGCAGCTGGGAAAATGATTTTGTTACTTTTATCATAGCTAGGTAATTAAAATTTTCTGGATTAGAGATATTTGAGTGTTTTCTGTGTTGTTGATGATAGTTCTTACTAATGATATTAGTGCAGTAATTTTCCAATTTCAAATGTTAAGTATTTTTGTGTGGTTAAGTGATTCTGTTGAGTCATATAGATAAATTAAGTATGAAATTGAAGCCATGAACATTTGCAGAAAATTTTACCCTTGTATTTCCAGCTGCTCAAAACTTGCATAGTATTTCCCACCTTCCATGGCCACTTTTTTCTTTTTTTTTTTTTTTGTAGCAAAAGTAGTGCACAGGAAGGTATAAGGAGCACCAAGTGGTACCTTTTTCCTGTCACCATAGAAACAAGGAAGGGAAATTTTACCGAAAAGAATAAAGGTAGCAAGGTTAGGTTAGAAACACAGCTGGATCATAGAAACTGGTTACGGTGGGAAGAAATACTGAGAGGTCAAATATCTGATTTTTTCTTTGTCAGGAAAAACCTCATTTGTGTCTTCTGTAAAACATTTCCAACAAACAAAAACTCTATCTTCTGATGATTTTCAGAAATGAAAATTTCACATTGTCCCCCCACCAGTTAATTATTCAGATGTATAATTACTATATTTGTGCAGATTATGGGAATTTATTAATAATAAAAGTTAACTTGAATTTGTTGTTAATTGTCTTTAATATAACCTAGAAGTATTGGTTGTCCTGATAATCCTCATTTTTCTAAAGAAAATAAGAGTCGTTTCTTTGCATTTATACACAGAAATGAAATTATTTTAGTGTGTTACTTTTCATTTGAATCCTTTAGATTCATAAACTATAATTGGAATAGTGATCCCAAGTTTGTTTATTTCAAGTTGAATTTAATCATTAATGTCCCAATAATTCCAGTGAGACTTTATTCAATGAAGGCTTGTCTGTATTACTATGTGATAGGAAGAAAGAATAATAGTACTACATCAAGAGAGAGTTTTAACTTGTCTTGAGATATAGAAGTTGACATTTTTCTCTATACATTCTCAAAAAACAAACAATCCAAAAAAAGAAAAAAAGAAAAAGAACACATACAAATCAAAACAGAAAACAAGTAAAACCAAACCACCTTTAGCTGGTACTCTATCTATTCTATCAACAGGACAGAGAACACTGCAAAGGTCAATTTTTATGTATGTGGGGCATTGTCAATCTCTGACCAGCAGTTTGAGTTTCCTAAACCAGAATGGAGGGGCGCCTGGGTGGCTCAGTCGTTAAGCGTCTGCCTCCGGCCCAGGTCATGATCCCGGAGTCCTGGGATCGAGCCCCGCATCGGGCTCCCCGCTCCGCGGGAAGCCTGCTTCTCCCGCTACCAATACTTCTGCTTGTGTTCCCTCTCTCGCTGTGTTTCTCTCTGTCACATAAATAAAATTAAAAAAAAAAAAAAAAAAAAAAAAAAAAGATCTAAACCAGAATGGAGATTTACTCAGGGACTGGGCAGGAGAGAGAGCAAGAGAATTCTGATGGTGGAGGAAAGCAGAAAACATTAACCAAGGTTATCCCAAGAGAAAGAAGTTCTCACATTGACTGTAAAAATATCAAAAATAGCTCTGAGATCTGGTGGATCAAAGAATGAACTACTTGCATTTTCAGAGAAGTGTTATTTCAAGGAACAGAAGGAGAAATTTAGAAGGAAAGGTATTCCCCATAAGCATGGTAGTAAAGTATGAGTGCTACCAAAATATGGTAATACCAAAGATTGCAAAGAAAGCTACTGAAACGAGGCCATATTTTAATGAAATGTATACAGAAGTGGAACAAGAACATAAACAAACTAAGAACCAAATTAAGTGGGACGCCTGGGTGGCTCAGTTGGTTAAGCTGCTGCTTTCGGGCTCCTTGCTCAGCAGGGTGACCACTTCTCTCTCTGCCTCTGCCTGCCGCTCTGCCTGCTTGTGCTCTCTCTCTCTGAAAAATAAATAAAGTCTTTAAAAAAAAAAAAGAACCAAATTAAGTACCCCAAAATTCTACACTTTCCCTCACTTTGAATTGCCTGTTAGGACAATCCCCTGTAAGTAAACATGAATGGAAAAAAAAGAAAAGAGCTCTCAGTTAAAAATAGTGCAAAAAGAAAAATATGTATACAGAACTTTTAGTAGGTGAATATACCTCTACTCCAGCAGACACATATACCGAGACGTGAAAAAAGGAAAACTGAAGCTTCATACATGTTTGAATCAAAAGTAATTTAACCAACAGCAAAGATAAGAAAGAGCACTGAAATCAGAAATTCATAATTTCAAAAAGATAAGTCAAAAAATATATGAAATGATAGTTCATTCCTCAGAAAAGAGATTAAAAAAAGATAAAATTGTCTCAAAAATGAGGCCTGAATTACATGGTGTCCTGTGCAGAGGAGATATATGTGTGAAATTATAGTAATAAATATGCAAAATGGAATTGAAGTATAGCTCCCTTCCTTGCACTCTGATAAACCCACTCCAAATGGTTGTGCCCCTACTCTGTCCCACCAAACAACTCTTTTCAAGAGGATCTCTAAACTTCACATTGGTAAATCCATTTGACGGTCTTCATCCTTTGTAAGAAATCCATTATCATTTTACGCAGGTGGTCTCTTGCTTCAACTTGAGACTCTACATTTTTAATTTGGCTTTAAAAATGATACACTTGGTTGGTTTTCCTCTTTCCCCTGTGATTGCTGCTTCTCTGTCTCACGATGATTCCTTCATTTCCTCTTGACTTATAAACCACGAGTTGCTGTAGAGTTCAGTCCTTTCCTCTATTTGCACTCAATTCATTTGGTGATTTCTTACAGTCTGTGGCTTTCACTAACATTTATTCACTAACAGGTATCAAATGCATAAGTCCCATCTCATTTTTCTAACTTAAAATGTTCTCTAAACAAAATTTAAAAATTTTATATCTCCTCCTTATCCTGGAAACTTTATATCCACTGTCATTATTTTATCTTTCTATTAAATTCATCATCATTTTGCATTTTATATGTGTAGTTATTTATTTCTTTATTATCTGCCTTCTCTATAATGTAAGCTCTATATCATCAGTGCCTAGAGTTATGTCTGGTATATAATATGTATTCAAAAATACTTTTTGACTATCAGTAGGGATCAATAAATTGTCAAGTTGGGAATAAAGCCCGTATTTATTAAATAGATATATTAATAATGCACATAATTTACCATTACATAAGATTAATTTAACATTTCAAACATTATTTGTGATACTGGTAATTTAATTTTTTTCTGTGAGGTACTTTGGTAAAAGATTAATATTAAAATATTACAAGGAACCTGGGTGGCTCAGTTGGTTAAAGCCTTTGCCTTCAGCTGATGTCATAATCTCAGGGTCCTGTATCGAGCCCCACATCCAGCTCCCTACTCGGTGGGGAGCCTGCTTCCCCCTTTCTCTTTGCCTGCCCCTCTGCCTAATTATGATCTCTCTCCATCAAATAAATGGAGAGAATTTTTAAAAATAATAATAAAAAATAAAATAAAATATTGCAAGTTTAGGTTCATATTTTTGATAAAATGTACTCAATTATATGTCTGGCTAATCTTTGTTTTAATTGTAGATATACTGATTATTTTGTGTTTAGTTTTACTAAAGATAAATATTTCACTTTTACCTTTAGCTTATTAATTTTGAAAAGAACTATATATCCTACTTCTAGTTTTTCACATTACCTTCATATACTACCTACATGATTTACTGATTTTTCAAAAATTATATTTCATATTCCACTAATCATATATTTAGAATTTCATATGTGTTTTAAAAATATAATGTTACCTTCTATGTGAAGCTTGCCATTTTTACAGTAAACAAGTATAAACATACCTTGTTACTCTTTTTTTTATTTGACTGATCATTTTTATTTTTTAAAATTTTTTATTAACATATAATGTATTATTTGCCCCAGGATACATATCTGTGAATCATCAGGCTTACACATTTCACAGCACTCACTGTAGCACATACCCTCTCAATGTCCATAACCCAGCCACCCTATCCCTACCATCCCAGCCACCCTTAGTTCATTTTGTGAGTTTAGGAGTCTCTTATGGTTTGTTTCCTTCCCCATCCCATCTTGTTTTATTTCTGCTCCCCGTCCTCCTGACTCCCCGCTCTGCCTCTCAAATTCTTCGTATCAGAGAGATCATGTGATAATTGTCTTTCTCTGACTTATTTCACTTAGCATAATACCCTCCAGTTCCATCCATGTCGTTGCAAATGGCAAGATTTCATTTCTCTTGATGGCTGCATAGTATTCCATTGTATATATATACCACCTCTTCTTTATCCATTCATCTGTTGATGGACATCTAGGGTCTTTCCATAGTTTGGCTATTGTGGACATTGCTGCTATAAACATTCAGGTGCACGTGCTCCTTCAGAACCCTGCATTTGTATTTTTAGGGTAAATACCCAGTAGTGCGATTGCTAGGTTGTAGGATAGCTCTATTTTCAACTTTTTGAGGAACCTCCATACTGTTTTCCAGAGTGGCTGTACCAGCTTGCATGCCCACTAACAGTATAGCAGGATTCCCCTTTCTCCACATCCTCGCCAACATCTGTCATTTCCTGACTTGCTAATTTTAGCCAATCTGACTGGTGTGAGGTGGTATCTCACTGTGGTTTTGATTTGTATTTCTCTGATGCTGAGCGATGTGGAGCACTTTTTTATGTGTCTATTGGCCATTTGGATGTCCTCTTTGCAGAAATGTCTGTTCATATCTTCTGCCCATTTTTGATTGGATC
>JAQQSY010003617.1:0-12837 GCA_028646535.1 Procyon lotor
TAAAAGAATTAGGCAAGAAAAAGTAATAAAAGACATTTGGATTGGAAGCAAAGAAATAAAATTATCTCTATTCCTGATATGATATGATCTTGTATGTAGAAAACTCTAAAGATTTACACACACACACACACACACACACCTCTTAGAATTAATTAATGAATTCAGCAAAGTAACAGGATACAAAATCAAAACTCAAAAATCAACTACATTTCTACACACTAACAATGAACAACCTGAAAAGGATATTTAAAAAATTTCTATACAATGGCATTGAAAAGAATAAAATGCTTAGAACTAACTGAGGAGGTGAAAGACTTATGCAATGAAAGTACAGAACACTCCTGAAGAAAATTGAAGAAGACATGAATAAATGGAAAGACAGCCCATGCTTATGGATTAGAAGACTTAATATTATTAAGATGTCTGTGTTACCCAAGGTGACCTACAGAATCAATGCAGTCGCTCTCAAAATCCCAAAGATGTTTTTTGCAGAAATAGAAAAATCTGTCCTAAGATTTATGTGAAATACCAAGGGACTCTGAGTAACTAAAAGAGTCTTGAAATGGAATAGAGTTGAAAGACTCAGTTTCTTATTTCAACATATTATGTACATATGTACATATTACAAAGCTATAGTTATTAAAACAGTGTGGATAATGGCTTAAATGTAGACATACAGACCAAAGGAATAGAGAGCCTAGAAATAAACACTAAAATATAGGATCAAATGATTTTCAATAAGGGTGCCAAGACCATTCAATGGAGAAAGAATAGTCTTCAAAGAATACTGCTGAGAAAGTTGCTTAACAACATGCAGAAGAGTGAAGTTGAACCCTTATCTCACTTCATATACAAAAATTGAATCAAACCAAATCAGTGACTTAAATGTAAGGGCTAAAATCATAGCAGTCTTAAAAGATAGGGCAAAATCTTCACAGCTTTGAATTCAGCAGTCATTTCTTGGATATGATGTCAAAGGGAGAGACAACAACAAAAATAGACAAACTGGACCCCATGAAAATTAAAAACTCCTCTGTATCAAAGGACACTATCAAAAGAGTTAAAAGGCAACCTCAGGATGAGATTAAATATTTGCAAATCATATATCTGGTAAGGGGTTATTTTCCAGAATACACCGAGAACTCCTAAAACTCAAAAGTAATAATAATAAAAAACCAAAAGTGGGCAAAGAACTTGATTAAACATTTCTCTAAAGAATACACTGGATTGGTCAGTAAGCACGTGAAAAGATATACACCATCAGTAATTATTAGGGAAATGCAAATTAAAACCACAATGAGATACCACTTCATATCTACTGGGGTGGCTACTATTAAACACACACACACACACACACACACACACACACACACACACAAACACGCACACAGAAAATAATAAGAAGAGTTGGTAAGGGGGCACCTGGGTGGCTCAGTGGGTTAAGCCTCTTTTTTGCCTCAGGTCATGATCTCAGGGTCCTGGGTTCGAGCCTCGCATCGGGCTCTCTGCTCAGCAGGGAGCCTGCTTTCCCCCTTTCTCTGCCTACTTATGATCTCTTTCTCTCTGTCAAATAAATAAATAAAATCTTAAAAAAAAAAAGTTGGTAAGGATGTGTAGAAACTGAAACACATGATCACTGTGGGAATGTAAAAAGGTAGAGTTGCTGTGGAAAATAGTATGACAATTCCTCAAAAAATTAAAATATAATTACCATATGATTTGGTATTTCCACTTCTTGGTATATACCCAAAAGATTTGAAAGCAGAGTCTCAAAGAGATATTTGTACACCTATATAGCAGCATTATTCACAATAGCCAAAATGTGGAAGCAGCCCAAATGTCCATGAATAGATGAATGGATAAGGAAAATGTAGTATATTCATACAATGGGATATCGGTAAGCCTTAAAGGAAGGAAATTCTGACAGATGGTACAATATGCATGAACTCTGAGGACATTTGGTCAGTGAAATAAATTAGTCACAAAAGACAAATGCTGGATGATTCCACTTATATGAGATATTTAGAGTAGTCAACATCAGAGAAAAAAAGTGATGGATCCCAGGAGTTTTGGGGAGAGGGGGGTAGGGAATCATTGTTTATGGATATAGAGTCTCAGTTTCATCAGATAAAAGGAGTTCTGGAGATGGATGATGGTGATAGTTGTATAACAATATGAATATATTTAGTATCACTTAACTGTACATTTAAAAATGATTAATTTGGTAAATTTTGTTATGTGTATTTTACCACAATAAAAAATTGGAAAACAGCTCACATATGTAGTTGCATGACAAGTCGTAGAAATGAAAAACATTCTTCTCCCAACCCCAGATTTTTTTTATCTAAAACAAACCTGTTACTTTTGACATTTGCCTCCCTGTTCTTCAAGAATGTGTTTATTGCTACATACTACTGTATTTTTCAGTTTAGATACTATCTCTTAACCTGTACTCAAGCGCTTTACATTTAATATGGTTCTTTGTATGACTAGATTTAAATTTTCCATGTTGCTAGTGGCTTTCTATTTACCCAAGATGTTTTGGTAATTTTTCCCTCCTTTTCTCCTTTTAAAAATTTGTATTGGGTATTATTTAATGCTTCTGTTTTATCTTTGTGATTGGATTTTTAATTTACTTCTTTAAAAATATTTCTCAGTTCCTACAGGATTTACAGGGTATATATTGCCTTACCACTGCCTATTATACCATCTTTCCTGTAATGTAAGAGCCTCATAGTGGTTTCTTCCATTTTCTCTCTCCCATTCTTTCTGATCTTGTCTTTATTTCCAGAGACTTTTTGTTTTCATAAAACAAACAAGGGAAATAAGAAGTGAAAATAATCTCTTTTCTATATACGTTCTGTACCTCATAAATGCTATTCACTATTTCCAGTTCTCTTCATTTCTTTGTGTAGATCCACACTTCCAACTGGTAGCATACTCCTTCTCCCAGAAGAACTTTCTTTTGAATTGAGATATAACATATATATTTTGAATTGAGATGTAACATATATATAATGTTATACATATATAACATATTACTTTCAGGTGTACAACATAATGATTCAATATTTGTATATATTGCCAAATGATTACAATGACAAATTTAGTTAACATCCAGCACATAGTTATAAATTTTTTCCCTTGTATTGAGAACTTTTAAGATCTGCTGTCTTAGCAACTTTCAAATATACAATACGGTATATTTTTAACTATACTTACCATGTAGTGCATTACATCTTCATAATTTATGTATTTTATAACTGGAATTTATATTTGTTGACCCCTTCACCCATTTTTTGCCCACTCCCCACCCCCTGACTCTGGTAACCAAAAATCTGTTATCTGTGTCTATGAGTTTGTTTTTCTTTGTTTCCTTGTTTGTATTTATTTGTTTTTAGATTCCATAGTGTAAGTGATATTGACTTATTTCACTTAGTATATAAATCCTCCAAGGTTCATTTGTGTTGCAAATGGCAGTATTTCCTTTTTGATGGCTGAATAATATTGTATTTTATGACTGAAGAGTATCCCATTTTCTTTGTCTATTCATCCATTTATGGACACTTAGGTAGCTTCTGCATCTTGAATACTATAGATAATGCTGCAGTGAACATAGGGGTGCACATATCATTTCAAGTTAGTGCTTTTATTTCTTTCAGATAAATTCCTCGAAGTAGAATTGCTGGATCATATGGGAACTCTAGTTTTCATTTGTTGAGGAAACTCCATACTGTTTTCCATCGTGGCTTCACCAATTTGCATCCCCACCAACAGTGCACAAGGGTTCCCTTTTCTCAGCATCTTCCTTAACACTTGTTATTTCTCGTCCTTTTGATAATAGCCATTCTGACAGATGTGAGGTGACATCTTCTTGTGGTTGTGATTTACATTTTCCTGATCATTAGTGATATTGAGCACCTTTTCATGTATTTGTGGGCATTCTGTGTGTCTTCTTTGGAAAAATATCTGTTCATATCCTCTGTTCATTTTTAAGTCAGATTATTTTTTCTTATTGTATGAGTTCTCTATATAATTTTGGTTATTAGCCACTTATCGAATAAGTGATTTGCAAATATTTTCTCTCATTCGTTAGGTTGCCTTCTCATTTTGCTAATGGTTGCCTTTGCTGTGCAGAGGCTTTTTAGCTTGATGCAGTTCCACTTGTTTATTTTTGCTTTTGTTCTCTTTGCTTTTGGTATCAAATCCAAAAATTCATTGCCAGGACCAAGGTCAAGGAGATTACTGCCTACATCTTCTTCTAGGAATTTTATGTTTCAGGTATTATGTTCAAGTCCTTAATTCATTTTGAGTTAGTTTTTTTTTTTTTTTTTTTAAGATTTTATTTATTTATTTGACAGAGAGAGGGAGATCACAAGCAGGCAGAGAGACAGGCAGAGAGAGAGAGGGGGAAGCAGGCTCCCCGCTGAGCAGAGAGCCTGATGCGGGGCTGGATCCCAGGACCCTGAGATCATGATCTGAGCTGAAGGCAGAGGCTTTAACCCACCGAGCCACCCAGGTGCCCCTGAGTTAGTTTTTGTATATGCTGTAAGATGGTGGTCCAGTTTCATTCTCTCGTTTGTGGCTGTCCGGTTTTCCCAACACTATTTATTGCAGAGACTGTCTTTTCTCCATTGTATATTCTTGCCTCATTTGTTGTAAATTAATTGACTATATATGCATAGGTTTATTTCTGGGCTCTCTATTCTGCTCCATTGATGCCAATGCCATACTGTTCTGATTAAAATAATTTTATAATGTAGTTTGAAAGCAGGAAGTGTGCTGCTACCAGTTTTGTTCTTTCCCAAGATTGCTTTATTCAGGGTCTTTTGTGGTTCCAAACAAATCTTAGGACTATTCTATTTGGTATTTTGGAGGATTGTATTAAATTTGTAGATTGCTTTGTACAGTATGGACATTTTAACAATATTAATTTTTCTTGTCCATGAGCACAGAATATCCTTCCATTTATTCCTGTTTTCTTTAATTTCTTTCATAAATATTCTATAGTTTTCAGAGTACAGAAATTTCACCTCTTTAAACTTATTCTTAAGTATTTTATTCTTTTTGATGCAATTGTAAATGGAATTGTTTTCTTTATTTCTTTTCCTAGTAGTTAATTATTAGTGTATAGAAATACAATGGGTTTTCATGTATTAATTTTGTATCCTGAAACTTTACCAAATTTGTTGATTTGTTCTAAGAGGGGTGTGTGTGTGTGTGTGTGTGTGTGTGTGTGTGTGTGTGTGTGTGTTTGTGGAATCTTAGGATTTTCTGTGTATATAATATCAGGTTCTCTGCAAATAGAGTTTTACTTCTTTCTTTCTTATGTGGATGTCTTTTATTTATTTCTCTTGTGTAATTGCTTTGACTATGACATCTAATATTATGATGAATAGAAGTGAAAAGAGTGGACATCCTTGTCTTGTTCCTGATCTAAGAGGAAAGGTTTTCAGATTTTCACCTTTGAGTGTGATGTTGGCTAGGGGCTTGTCATATATGGACTTTATTGTGTTGGAGTATGTTCCTCTATACCCACCTTGTTGAGAGTTTTTATCATAAGTGGATATTGTATTTTGTCAAATGATTTTTGCAACTATTGCGATGATCATATGATTTTTATCTTTTGTTAATGTGGTGTATTACATTGATTAATTGCAGATGTTGAACTATGCTTGCATCCCTAGAATAAATCCTACTTGCTTACCATGTATGGTTCTGTTAATATTTTGTGGAATTCAGTTTGTTAATATTTTATTAAGGATTTTTGTATCTATGTTTGTCAGAGATATTGATGTGCATTTTTTTTCTTGTGGCATCTTTGGTTTTGATATCAGGGTAATGCTGGCCTCATAACAGGATTTTGGCATTGTTTCTTCCTCTTCTATTTTTTTGGGAGAGTTTGAGATGGATTAGTATTAATTCTTTAAATATTTGGTATATTTCACCAGTGAATCCATCACAGGATTTTGATTACTGATTCAATCTCCTTATTAGTAACTGGTCAGTTCAGATTTTTTTCTTTCTTCATGGTTCAGTCTTGATAGGTTGTATGTTTTTAGGAATTAATGCATGTCTTCTAAGTTGTCCTACTTGTTGGTGCATAATTGTTTATAGTAGTTTCTTATCATGTGTTTTTGTGGTATCAAGTTGTAATATCTCCTGTTTGATTTCTTTCATGTTCCTTCTCCCTAAGTAACTTTCTTTAGAATTTCTTCTAGCACAGGTTTGTTGGAAATGCATTATCTCAGCAACTGTTTGCCTAAAAATGCCTTTATTTTGCCTTAATATTTTAAAGGTATTTTTGCTGGATATAAAATTATGAGTTGCCACATCTTCCCCTGCCTTTATTTCATTTAAACTGTGCTGCTGGCCTAGTTTTTGTTTGGAAGTCTACTCTGATCTTTTTCCGTGTTTTCCTGAATGTAATTTACTTTCCTTCTGGCTATACCTTAAAATTTTTGTCTTCAGAGCTCTGGAAGGGAGCTCTTGCTAGTCTTCTGTCTCACTCCTAATCTTTCCCGTGAGCGCTTGCTAAGGCCGATATATAGAGCATGTGAGTGAGAATGGGGACACTCTTTTTTTTTTTTTTGAATGGGGACACTCTTATGTCTGGGGCTAGCTCTTCCAGACTGACATACTAGCTCCCGCTTGACCTTTAAGAATTTATTTATTATTTCTTCTTACTTGCATGGGATCACCTTTTCCTCTGGTGCTCTGCCACAGGTTAAGTATTTTGAGTTTTTCAGCTGTCCCTAGAGGAACTGTGCCTCCTCAGATTTCCATTAATTTTTCCCTTGGAACTTCAACTCTTTGGGCTCTAGGAAATTCATAATTTTTCAGAGTATCTGGCTGTTTCTCATTGTTAGGGAGTGAGTAATAGTCTTCTGTGGCTTTCTACATTCTACACAGAAATGGCATTCTCCCTTAGTTTCCAATAGCATTCTTATTTTATGAGCCTTCTCTTATCTCTCTAAGGATATGAATTAGAGGTTCATCTATTTTTTAAACCTACTGGTTTAAATCTTCTGTTTCCTCTATTGTCTCTTTTCTCAAATTTCCTTTTTTTAATTGTTTTTGCTTGTTTTAGTATCTGTTTATTGGGTTCTTCAGATCTCTGGTCAATATTAGTTGTCCTTTCATTTTTAAGAATAAGGTCCTGAGAAGCAGAGTAAAATCCCTGGGTGCCTTAATGGAGCTTCTGAAATTGTGAACGTCCCTGTGGGGTGCTGAGATGTTAACCAGAATGTTTTAGTTGGATGCCCCAAATGTCATAACTAGGACTTTTGGATTGGTTCCCACAGGAAAGTCCCTCTTCCTCTTTCTGACTGAGGTGTGTGTGTGGTGGGTGGGGGGAAGGATTGTGGGAGTTGTTGAGACTGGGGAAGAGGGCTTCCTGCAATTTGAGATCCAGGTACTGCAAGTAGCCATTGTTCTATGAATAGGCTTCATCCCTGTGTAAGATCCCAGAGTCTATACCTTCTTTGTTTCAACCTGTCCAGAGACTAAATCCTCCAGGCTTTAGCCTTAATGTGGCAGGGATAGTTGCCTAGTTGTATGGGGCAAGGGAAGTGACCTAGTGTGCCTAACAGTTTCTATTAGAACTTTAGAACAAGCATCGGCTGTTAGCCCCACACTGCTGCTTTCGGAAGTATCTGGTGCCTGCGGTTGCTAAAGCTTTCCAGGGTTCTATATCATAAACTTGCTCTTTTAACAGATTTGTTTTAGCTTTCTCAGTACTGTGAAGTCAGTTTTCATTCGTTTCCTTTTCACACTTCCATGGATTTCTGTTGACATTTCTCATCTGCTTTTGTCTTTTTACCTATTTTCAATGTGGCTTTATATACTTGCACTGGTATTGTTTTTTTTATTTGCATAAACTATATTTTGTTTTTAAAAACATTATGCTTCTCTTTCCACTCAAGTTAGTTACTCCTCTGAAGGAAATTGCAATTGCTGCTAAGCCTTCTGTATTAATTACCATGAGCTAACTAGCATATCAAATGGCTCCAAAATGTTAGTACCTAAACACATTAAGAATTGATTTGTTGTTCTTCTGTAGTACAATTATAGTTAGTTCTGCCCCATGTAATTATCCTGGGATTGGGGCTCCTCCAGGTCCTTGGGGATCTTTTGGCAAAGGCTGAAAATGGGAAAAGAACTGATACTTGCACATGAGATGACTTTAGGGGCCCAACTCGGAAGTGGCTTATTACATAATTTCTACCCACATGCTTGGGCCAGAACTCAGCATGGGAGTCGAGGAAATTTATTTTCCCAAGAGGAAAAGAAAAATGATTGAACTATTAGCAATCCTGTGCTGTCTATATTTTGTTAATTCTCATGTGATTGCATATACATGTACATATACACACTCATACATCCATATATTTGTGAAGTCATATCCTTTTAAAATAATTGCTTGTGCAAAAACGGGGTTATATACATATTTTCCATTGTCTTTTTACCTTTCTCAGCTGTGTTTCATGGCAAATCTCTTCCAACTCATTTGGTATAGTTCTGATTCTTTTTAAAGGCTATACATTATTCCATTAGGTATTGCATCAAAATTAATTCAGCATTTTCTCTGTTGGTAAGTATTCATTTAAAAATGCCTTTACTGATATTTAGTGGCATTTAGAATGGAATGGAGCTAAATGTATATATTCGTTTATACATTTTTAATTTGGAAGTCTAGCGTTCAGACTGGTTGTAAATGTATAATAAATGCAAGATTATTTCCAGAAATAAAACTATAATAATATATATTTTGAGAGTTAATGAAATGTAGTTTATAGGAGTAATAGTAATTGGCTTCCATAGATTCTCTAGAATCATCAATTTGCTGGATATATTATTAGCAAATATCTTAAATGTTTGAGGAGCACATAGAAATATTTTAGCAAATTATGCTTTGATACCAAATAACTATTTCACTTCATAATTTCTTTCCAAAGCTAAAATTACTCAGAAAAATTTATAGTATAAATAAATTTTGCATTTATTTGCAACATTAACTTTTAACTTTTTTTAGGCACACAGAATTACTATATTTTAAAAGGCATTTTGCTGGTTCCTATGGATAGAATCTATTAGCATAAGGAATGTAAGAAGAGTTCAGAAAAAAATGTATATTACTGATTAACTGAATAGACATTAAGTACCTACTAAGTATGAGACCTAGCTATGAACTAAGGATATAACCAAGAACAATATAGACATAACATGTAAGGATTTTTAGTTATGGAACATTATTCAGTGGAATATTGTGTAATTAGTGAACCTGAGAGTAAAAGAGAAGCAAAATAACCAGTATGCTTTCTATAATGTGAGCTATTGAGAGAGACAGAAAGAGAGGGAGAGAGAGAGGGATAGAGAGGAATAGAGGCAATTACCCTATCTTGAATGTCTGTCCTTTTTACCAAGCACTGGGTTGGATTTGGTTCTCTGGGAGCTGTGATCCTTTCGGAGACAAGTTCTGCTGGGAGCTCATCCAGTATAGTCCAGATTTCTTTTTTTTTCTGAAAGTGATTTCATTAGACAGAGAAGAGACTCTATTACCTTAGTCTATTCCTAATACACTTCATCTCAGCCATACTTTGAGCAAAACAATCAGTTACTAAATGAGCTCCTTGCTAAATACATGAAGTACTGATCGTTTATTCTGTAGATTGGAAGTTCTCTGTGCTTTAGGATCTGACGATCAAGGAACAAATCTGACATACTGTTATAAATGTTGGGGAATCTAACTTGTATTCTTTGGTCAGAAAGGATATTTTAACTTTGTGATGAGCTGAATATGAGTCTAAGACTTCTGGCATCTAAGGTATCATCACGGTAAAGTCAGTTTCAACCTATTTTTTGAAAATAAAATTGAGTTCACCTGAATTAGGCTTAGCAGTGATTGAGATAACTTGTCCTCATGTCTTGTATTTCTTTTGTACTAACTAGTGTACCACTGTCTAGCATGGGCTACTAGTGGTCCCGTGTTCAGATCGTTTTCACAAAGAGCTGCTCCATGTGTGCAGAACCTACTGCACATTTGGACCGGAGTCAGTGGGAGCTGTGGGCAGTCTCTCTCACCGGGAAGCCTAGATGTTCGGATGATCTACATTCCTGCCTTGTCAGAGCTACCAGAAACAGAGAAATAAATAAGCAGTGTCTGAGGGGCCCTCTTAGAAAACTCACTCTCTTGAAATGCTGGCCAAAGCCTGCGAGGGCTTCAGCAGGACTGGTTCTATGGCTCTCTTTCCTCCTTGGGTGCTTCCACTTGGCCTTCGTGCCCAGCAGCCCACAGAACACTCTCCAAACCTCAGAGCGACCCTTTAGAAGTCTTGTTGTCTGTAGCTTACAGGTTAGGAGACCAGGGCGCTCACTTTGGCTTTGTTATCAGTCATTGTGCCTTAGACAAGTCATTTAAAATGCCAGATCTCACTCTCTTCATCAGTACAATGAAGAGTGGGATGAAGTGCCCTCTTAAATCCCATCGGTACTCCATCTGTGATGACTGATCCTTCTCAGTAAGACTCTTGGCACATCCGTTTTTATTGTTGGTTATTAAACAGGACTATTGTCCATTACCTAAAAGCTGCTTGTCCTGGGATGCCCATGATTTTTGGTTCCTGGATTGGCCACTGATAGAATTATGCTTGTCATGCTTCTCTGGGTTCCATGGAGCAGGTTACACAAGCCAGAATGCCAGGAACTTAAGGGTTTGTGCTATTTATTCATGACCATAATTCTTTAGACTGTCCCAGTGGCAAACTTATGTTTCTATTGAGGCTGTTATACCTGGAGGTAACATAATGAAGGATGTTGTTATAAGAGGAGTCTGTAACCAATCTGACACATAAGTGGGTCTTTCTAAAATGGAACAAACAGTTGAGTATTACATTTGCCTTGTACAGATGCCACACATCAGATGGCCTTCCCTTGGTACTGGTCCAGTCTCTAGAGGTATTTAGAATCTTGGCCAGTACTGGTGCAGAGCATTGGCCCGTTCTAATGGCGGCTCTGAATACAGCCAACACCAGGAGGCACAGAGCTCTGTGTCAGCGTCCCATTCATTGTTTCGAGGCCGGACTAATATAATTCTGGCTCATGTAGCTGTCATTCGTGGCCACCACAATATCAAATGCAAATGTAATTAAGAAATACATTTAGTCATTCAGCAAATATTTGCCAAGTATTTATTGAGTGATAACTACATACGAGGCACTGTTCTAGACTCAGAGAAAGTAGCAGTGAAGTGAACAAGTCCCTGCCGTAAGGCAGTTATGTTCTTATAAAGCGAGAGAACAAATATGTAAAATCTTTATATAATAAGTTAATTGGTAGTAAGTGCTAGGGAGAAAAATAAAACAGGTAATAAGGTTAGGAAAGGCACACGTATTGGCGGGGGTTATATATACAAGGAGTTCAGGGAAGGACTTACTGAGGATGTGATATTTGAGCAACAACTTATAGGAGGTGAGGTGGGCAGTCCGGAGTCCATGGGGAGAACGTCCTTGAGGAGGGAGGAAGTTGGCTGTATCCTGGTGGGAGCAGGAGCAGAGTGAAAGGGAGATGAGGTCAGAGTGGTAAGGACGTGCTTTTCCTTCAGTGACTCAAATAGCCCTTGGAATGACATGATTTAGGTATGTTTTCACTTATATTTAACTTGGTTTGACCCTAAGTTTCCCCATTTTTGTGCCCATCCGCATGTGTTTTATCCTCTTCAGGGACTTTTTCTTGACCCTTGGTTTTTGTACCTCCAAGCACTGAGATTGACCGCCATCTCTCAGCTTTTTCACGCAGGGCTTTCTCATTGCCCTCTTGGGATGGCACATTTTGCAGATCCTGAATAGTCCTGCTGCTTCTCCTAGAACAGTTCTCAGCTCTTGGGAGAGGCTTCTCCTCCCTGAGGGCGGGAGCTCTTCCACCACACCTCCTCCCTCCTCTGGCTGTCACGTGGTTGCCTCCTAGTTATTTGGTAACGTTAATTGAAGATATTTGTCACCTGGGTCTTCCTCTTCTCCAGAGAACTGCCAGTACCTGGGAGAAATCCAGGGGCTGCCTGGCAGGTGCCCGGCTTTGCAGTTCCTTGATCCCCATATCCGACACATTTCCCTTGTTTGGTTCAGCCACCTGTGTCCACAGCCACAGAGTGGACCTCATCTTTCCTCAGCTTTTGGCCATCTCAGCAGTGCTAATGTCTCAGTAGTGTGAAAAGAGGTGGGACGTGAACAAATGCATTTATATCAACAGCCTGCATCCGATCCAGTGATGTTCCCACTCTCACCCATGCCACTACACCTTGGCCTTCATGGGGCGCTCACACTCCCAGCCCTGAGACCTTGGAGGATGGACCACCTCGGACCGTGCAGCTCTGGGTTACAGTGGGGGGAAGTGGTGGTTGCGTATGTGGATGATGGAGTCAGACACATTTGTCCAAATCCCACTTCTACTTCCTAATTTATAACACTGAGCAAGCTGCTCACGTTCTCTGAGCCTCACTTATAAAATGAGGATGACCAAACACATATGTTTGTCCTTACAAACCTTACAGCATATGTGAGGAATAAATGACTTAGTGTAAATCCAATACTCTAAGTAGAGAAGTTACTAATAAGGGGAAACCAGTTAGGTGTTGCTTCTTTGAGACAAGTGAAGAGGTCAACAGCTATTGTTCCAAGGGGTGCTCTCATATATTTCTTGAAACAAGAAGGAATTCAAACTTTTGAAAAGCTTCTGTCTCATCACCACACAGCTGTGTGAAGGTATCTGGCTCTTGCCCCTTCCTCTGTTGCCTCACTTCTGAGGTGGAGCCGGACTCAGGGTGGGATCCCGGAGGAAGAC
>JAQQSY010003618.1:0-12834 GCA_028646535.1 Procyon lotor
ACTAGCCCTTTATCTGATATGTCATTTTCCAATATCTTCTTCCATTCTGTCAGTTGTCTTTTGGTTTTGTTGACTGTTTCCTTTGCTGTGCAAAAGCTTTTGATCTTGATGAAGTCCCAATAGTTCATTTTTGCCCTTGCTTCCCTTGCCTTTGGAGATGTTTCTAGGAAGGAGTTGCTGTGGCTAAGGTCGAAGAGATTGCTGCCTGTGTTCTCCTCTAGGATTTTGATGGAGTCCTGTCTTACATTGAGGTCTTTGATCCATTTTGAGTCTATTTTTGTGTGTGGTGTAAGGAAATGGTCCAGTTTTATTCTTCTGCATGTGGCTGTCCAGTTTTCCCAACACCATTTGTTGAAGAGACTTTTTTCAACTGGATATTCTTTCCTGCCTTGTCGAAGATCAGTTGACCATAAAGTTGGGGGTCCATTTCTGGGTTCTCTATTCTGCTCCATTGATTTATGTGTCTGTTTTTGTGCCAGTATCACACTGTTTTAATTATTATAGTTTTGTAATAGAATTTGAAGTCAGGAATTGTGATGCCGCTGGCTTTGGTTTTCTTTCACTCAAAATTTCTTATCCCAACCACTTATCATCAAATTTTGGCAGCCTTTTGTTTATTTTTATTTTTATTTTTTTTTAAAGATTTTATTTATTTGACAGAGAGAAACACAGCAAGAGAGGGAACACAAGCAGAGGGAATGGTAGCGGGAGAAGCAGGCTTCCTGCCGAGCAAGGAGCCCAATGCGGGGCTTGATCCCAGGACCCTGGGATCATGACCTGAGCTGAAGGCAGATGCTTAAAACTGAGCCACCCAGACACCCCTATTTTTATTTTTTTTTAAAGATTTTATTTATTTATTTGACAGAAAGAGAGATCACAAGAAGGCAACCGGTGGCAGGGGAGGAGGGGTACAGGCTCCCTTTTGAGCAGGGACCCTGAGATCATGACCTGAGCTGAAGGCAGAGGCTGAACCCACTGATCCACCCAATCTTTTGAACATGGCCTCAGATGACACGTAATATCCAGACTTTCAGCTTTCTGCAAGTATCACTGTTGACGTCATGGCAGCTCCATGTTATCTTCTCATTCTACCTTTAATAGGTGAAAAGAAAATGCAAGGAGAGGCAGAGCAATAAAAGTCTAGAAGAGATCAAGATTTTAAAGAAATGCCTATCCTTCCAAGCAATTGATAATATCAGAACTCAAGACAAAATGGTGAAAGCTGCATGTACTTTTGCCCAGACTGGCAAGAAGACAAAGCTAGTTTATGATGTGTGGGAGCTGACAGGGATTATTCCTAACTCTTAAATCTACTTGATAATAGCAAATTGGGCAGTTAGGCCTATGTTTAGGTAGGGAAGCAATAAAATATTAAGGCTCTATAATTTTTCTCACTTGGCAATTATAAGAAAAGGGAAGTTAAAGATGAGCTGTATTTTTCCCTGTGGTGACTGAATACTACAGCTAAGCCACAGAATTAAGAGCAAAATACTGGAGCATCCCAGGAATTGTTCTAAAAGCAACAGCTCCGTGACAGCAGAGTCATATCCTCATTTCTTTACATAAGCATCCAGGTCAGAGTATCAGGGCTATTTAATTATAAAATGTAACAGAGTTTGCAATTCCAGTACAATTTAAAATTTACAAAGAAGCTGCCAGAATTACTAATACATTAGACAACGTAAGTAGTTTCCACATGATCACTAGTGAAATGGACAAATGTCACTTGAGCCAACTGACTCTAATATATATGTAGCTAAGTAGCTGACATATCATAAATTCACCCACATACATACAAGTATAATGCAGTGCAGACCTTTGTCATTCAAGGATTTAAATTTAGGTTTCAACCTTTTAAGAATCTCAGAGTCCAGTACAAGTCGGGCTTCACTGCTGAGGCAAACATTTGAATAACATGCTCTGTGAAATGGGTATCGGCAGGTATCACTCAAGAGCCTGAATGTCAAGTCCCAACCTCCCAACTCTCTAATGTGGCTTTGCTATCTTCTGTTAGTTGACATGGATAAAATAACTCTTGTTAAGGTCTACACTTTTCGGTTACATTTCATAGCATTTTCTGAAAGAAATTACATGGCATAGCAGTATTCTCAAATCTGAAAGTTCTCAAAGTTTTGGGGTATACTTACCCAGAATGTCAAAGGCTTTCTGAACAAGTTATTTCATGGGGCTGTCCTAGACTGTGGGAATGGTCTTGGGGCAGATACTTTTAGATTCACTTCCAGTTGGGAACTTTTATTAGATTCACTTTCAGTTGAGAAATGGGATTTTTAAAAGAATAAGGGAAATATATCAAGTGGAGGGAGACATATAGTAAAACAAGATGAAACCTATACAAAGTGGGAGGGAGTGATCAAGGCAAGCTATTTAATTACTATTTTTTTTCCTAGAGACAATCTTGCAAATGACATTCAACAACACTCTGAGAGTGAAGAGTAAGGCCTTACAGACATCTATAGTAGGCCTTTGCCAACTGCTCCCTTCTTGTCTCCAAAGAATTGACAAATGGCATTTAACCGCAGTGCTACCATTTAACACACTGATTTTCATAAGTAAAAGGTCTAAAAGAACATGACAGCTTTCCTACAATGCCTAAAGTCTCCTGAATGAAAGAAAAGGAAGGGATTAAAATGTTGCTCATCTTCTGAATTCATCCCTGTATGTGATATTTGCCTGAACATACTCCTTTGGTGGGATTTTCCAAAGTTCAATCTCCTTAGCTTTCATATTATAGCACCTTACATAAGTTTTTTTATAAGTATATATCAGCACGTTGGCCTGCTGAATTTTGTTATCTCTGACCTGCAAACATACTGTAAATATAAATGCACCAAGGCTGTTCTACCTCTCCAATGAGCTCTATCCTCACTCTTTTCCATTCTTGTTAGGTTCCATACAGGGAAGAAAAAAAGAAAAACAGGCTCTTTGGCCATCACTGGATAGGGACTTCGACAGGAAATTTCCAGCTCCATCTTTCCCTACAATCTCCCATCTTTCTCTTCAGGGGATCTGACTTCCTTTATTGCTGTCTTTATCTGCTCACAATAAAACATAATTCAAACTGGAACAATCTCTTATCCATATATTTTAGTGTCTTTCTTTCCTCCCCAATTTCAACTTTTGTCCATTTAACTTTGGGGGGGGGAAATTATCTTTTATATTTTTCTTTCCATTGTGGAATACAGGTTAAAGGGGAAGATACCATTTGCACTCCTAGAACTTTATCATTCTTATCTGCAAAAACTCAGTTAACTTTGTAAACATGAATTCTCTGTTGCCACCTGCTAGTAAAACTGCCAGATATTGCATTTTCATTTGTTTGTAGTATTTACTCTTCCTGTTCAGAATGGCACTTTGCTGATAAACCCAGCACCAATGATCTAGTCTATTTCATTGATGGCCGTTAAAGAGTAGTTACAGGATACTTTTAAGTGTGCATATGTATGCATGTACATACATATACATACATTTAGTCCAAGGACTGAAAATAACCCATTCTAATTATTTTCATTTATCTCTCTCCCTGATCGGTTACTTATTGATAAGGTCTTAGAGTTCTTACCTAAGCCACTAGCTTTCTACTAAATCTCTCATGCTGCTTCCTTCTAAACTAAAAGATGACTTCTGTTACTACTACTTCTTCCAATTATGCTCTCAATCAAAATGCTATTTTCTACAACCTCTGACAGTGGGAAATATTTAAGTGTACTATGCTACATACACACATAAGACTTACAACTTAACGCAAGCAAATCTCTCACCAAGATTAGTCAGTATCAACTTAATAAATACTTAAAAGGACTAAAGTTATAAAATTCAACTATGTTTATTTTCAACTAAAAAGTGACATTCTTTTTTTTTTTTGCCACTTAACTTACAGTAGTGAAAATCACTTAACTGTTTATATTAAAAAGCTTAAGAAAAATATAGGGTACCTGCGTGGCTCAGTCAGTGGACTGTGTAACTCTTAATCTCAGGGTCATGACTTCAAACCCCATGTTGGGTGTACAGCTTACTTAAAAAAATACATATTTAAAAAAAAGATTAAGAAAAAAAATATAAATTCTCTAACAGTGGGCTTCAACTATTTTCAACTTTTTCATTTACATTCTCTCTCAAAGTTCTTTAATTCTCTCCAATGCACTGATACACTGTCAATGGTTTGTTCTTGTTGATTTTTGTGTACTTGGAATTAACTTTTTATAAAGTATGGAACTGGGTATCAAAAATGTCATTAGAAATACCTCATTTATCACCAGAAAATAACTATCTCATACAACCAACTTTTTCAAAACACTGAACATTCAAGTGCCAAAGTTTTTAAAATTTCTGATGCTAATTTATACAAAACTGATTCCCAAGTCTATCCCTGCCTTTTTAAATAGAGAACAAGAAACAATTTGAAGGGTTATTTTGGACAGCAGGATTAGTATCACTTCTGAACACGACTTAAGTATTTTGAACATATATATGATTTATCCGCAAAAAACCTGTTAGCGAGCTTAACTAAATACTTAATAATTACTACAGCAAATGAAGAAAAAGTTGAAGGGAAAGCTTGGGGTCTGTCTCTTCCATGGGACAAAGTATTTGGCCTTAGTGCTGGGAATTCACAATGGTTATTTTGGTGCTATCAGGTCTTTTATTGTGTTTAATTTACCACTAAACTTATAGGCATGAAGAGAGTTGTAGTTTGAATTAGTATGTCATTCTTTCATGGAGATGTGCAAAGAAAGAGTAAACATACAAATATTTCTAGTTAGTACTGATATCACCTTTACTAATTTTCATACAGACATTTTCCAAATTTTTGCCTGTGAATAAGACTACAAACTTTCTCTTCAAAACTAGTAAGTATTCTATACTTCAAAAATAAATTTGATTCAAAAATTCTGATTTGTGCAGTATATTTTTTAAGCTCTCAATGCATATAAGAAAATGACTTATAACAGCCATTTCTTTACCATTTCTCTCATGTTCCTAAAAAGTACTTATCAAGCACTTTCTCTGTATAAAATATTGTTTAGGTGCTACAGAAGATACAATGAGTGGATAATAGTTCCTGACATAAGGGGATTAAATTCTAACAGCAGAAAGAAGGCAGGTCTTCAAACAGCTATAATATAGACAAAATAAAAACAGTACTGTAAAAGTGGGACAAAGTATCCACATAGGGTTAAGTGGAATTAGCAAATGTTTCATGAAGAGGTAGCATTAAAAATGCTTTTAGAATAGAGTCAGGATTTTTACAGTTATAAATGAAGCCAAGGTAGAAAATAAAAGATCCAGGACACAATGAATTTTCCACTTAGAAAAGTGGAAATTTCCACTCAGCAAAGAGGCTGAGATGATTTCTTTTTGTTAGCCTGTGAATTTTTCACTTTAGATAAGCAAAAGACTCTGAAGCTTTTCAAAAGGGAAATATGATTTGACTGTGCTCTAGAGAGAATAATCTGTCGCTGGTATGTATGATGAACTGAAGTGAGGAGACACTACTTGGCAGTGGCTAACAGAAAACAATTATAATAACAAAAATCTGAATTTCAGTAATAGGAACAGAAAAGTTAGTAACATTTAAATTTCAAATGCTAGATGAGATTTTAAGGTAAGAACTTGTAATACTGCACAATCAGAAAACATCTGAGTTCTTATTCTGAACATCAAGAGCTTGCAACTGGAGCTGGAATGGAGCAACAAACACAGTAAAACGCAAAATATGATGAAGCCACGAAAAAAGGTAAAAGCTAAGGCAATTCAGGAGAGCAATACTGGATTTGGAGTGAAAAAGAAAAATCTGTTTAGGTCATGAATCATACTGGGTTATGCAACGAGGTAGATTTCTACAAGTGGAGTCTGGGTTAAGATCCGTAGAGAAAAGGCACTCAGGGAAAGCATGAACAGTCTTACAAGCAAGTAATAATAAAAACTAATTGTTTTGAGTGTTTATTATATGCCAGACACTTTTCTAAATATCTTATGTATACTATCTCATTTAACCTTCACAAAAATCTATAGATCAAATACTCTTATTGACCCTTACTTTACAGATGAGGAAAATATCTGCAAATTGTGCCCTGTCATGCATGAGGTGACCACAGAGAAGTTTATTAAAGCACACACTCACCACAGATGCCCCGTAGAGAGAATCCTCCTGACTGCTCCACCAAAACAAAGACTATTACCTTCAAATGTAGGTTTCCACAAAACTACAATCATAGAAAAAATACTGCCCAAATAATTAGGATTTACTATAGGTAACTAAGCAGAGAAAAATAAGCCTGCAGGAAGTTCACTATTATCTAATTCACATGCTAGCTTTGGCTTGTATTTACTTACCGACATGGCTGCATGATCACTGCTGTTAGTCTGAGAAGGAAGTTAGCCAGGCAATCAAATAAAAAAGGAAAATGTATTCCAGTAGCATTCTGTAGAAGCAGTGTTTAAAGTAGCAAAATACACTACAAAACAAGCTCTGTGTGTTTGCTATAAAGTCATTAATTTATAACATACGTGTGACCATCATTTTATTTTGGAGATTTGTATGTCAATTTTTACATGCACACCAATCAGATAAATCCTCCTCCAAACTCTGTCTACCTAATCAAGTAGTATTAAAATACCAAGAACTTTTGCAGTTAGTAAAGGTCTGTTGAGCCAGCAAATTTGGAAAACACCAACTCTTTTACAGGGTTCTTTGCCATAGAGCAGCTGTTCACAAGTTTTAATAAAAAAATAAATAATTCTAAGATCTGGAAATTTTTTTTTTTTTAAGATTTTATTTTTATTTATTTGACAGAGAGAGAGATGACAAATAGAGGCAGGTAGAGAGAGAGGGAAGCAGGCTCCCTGCTGAGCAGAGAGCCCGATGCGGGGCTCGATCCCAGGACCCTGAGATCATGACCCAAGCCGAAGGCAGAGGCATTAAACCACTGAGCCACCCAGGCACCCCAAGATCTGGAAATTTTAATTCAATTAGATCTAGAGTCAAGCCTGGAATTGGAATTGTTAACAAGTTATCTCTTCCCGCAAATGATTTTAATACAAAAAGAAATAAAATTTCTATTTTATTTTTTAAAGATTTTATTTGACAGAGAGAGACACAGCGAGAAAGGGAACACAGCAGGGGAAGTGGAAGAAGGAGAAGCAGGCTTCCCACTGAGCAGGGAGCCTGACGTGGGGTTCGATCCCAGGACCACAGGAATCATGACCAGAGCCAAAGGCAGCCGCTTAACGACTAAGCTACCCAGGCGCCCCTAAAATGTCTATTCCTTTACAAATAAAAAACCGTATGATTCTGAAGATGCTTAGAAAGGATAAGCCACTATGCTTCCACATAATCTGCCACTATAACTTAAAAGAAAATACTCAAAGATGGCATGTTAAATTATCTTATAATTAATCACTTAAATGTATTTTCTTCCCAAAAAGTGAATAACAAGTCAAAGCAAAGAAACAAATCACTGGTCTCAATTTAAATACATATATGGGGGGCGCCTGGGTGGCTCAGTCGTTAAGCGTCTGCCTTCGGCCCAGGTCAGATCCCAGGGGCCTGGGATCGAGCCCCGCATCGGGCTCTCTGCTCTGCAGGAAGCCTGCTTCTCCCGCTACCATTCCCTCTGCTTGTGTTCCCTCTGTTGCTGTGTTTCTCTCTGTCAAATAAATAAAATCTTAAAAAAAAAAAAAAATACATATATGGTCCTGCTGAAGTTCTGTACTAAATACACAGTACTAGCTTATTCCTTTAAAATATTAGGGATTAAATTAATTAATATTAATTCCTTAAAATAATAAAGATTAAAAAAATTAAACTAAAATAGCCTGAAAATACTGTTTAATTTTTTAACTATCTAATTTGCTTTTCAAATTCTGATAATAAACTATATAATATTTAAGCACTATTTTTTTAAGAAAAAGATAGTTACCTGAAACATGTATTTAACCATATATTAGATCAATAAAATTTATTTATTTTATCTATATATCTATCAATTAGTGGCACCTGAACATCTGGTATAACATACTGGTGCCCCTCTATGTGGGAGGCTGTCTTATTCACCAAACATATAATGGTTAAAAAAAATAAATAAATAACACCACAAGCAGGAATAAAGGAATAGCCAGCCCAATCATCTTAATTAACCCTAGTAAGCAGTGGGCTGGCAACTGTGTTAGCCAGACAATTCTCTCTTCTGGAAGACTGGACTAGACTCCAGATAATCTCTCAGTCCTCTTTAGATTTAACTTCCAATAAAAGTTGATAAAAGTCAGGCAACAACATTTAACATGAACACTGTGTAAGTCACAGGATTTGGTATGCTTTCATCATAGTTCACATCAGGCCATTTTTATGACTTACAGGTAATAGATCAGTGTGAATTATTATTGTTATATATTTTTAAAATTAATATCCAAATAAGGAAAACAAATTTGTAAGCATATATATATATATGGTTATATTTTCACTAGATAAACACTAAAATGCATTCAAAGCTGCCTGTGCCATGATTTTAAAACTATAATATGTATTTTTCACACAATTCTTTCTGATGTCACATGATAAAGAGGGTGATTAAAACCTCTGATTGTACAGGGCGCCTGGATGGCTCAGTGGGTTAGAGCCTCTGCCTTTGCCTCAGGTTGTGATCTTAGGGTCCTGGGATCGAGCTCCTCGTTGGGCTGTCTCCTTGGTGGGGAGCCTGCTTCCCCCCCCCTCTGCCTGCCTCTCTGCCTGCTTGTGATCGCTCTCTCTCTGTCAAATAAATAAAATTAAAAAAAAAAAAACAACTCTGATTGTACAGTTGACTATTAAAATTCTCCTTTACAATTTTTAGTCAAGTAAAAGAACATGTAAACCCATATACTTAACTCAGAAAAAAGTCTGAACCAAAGAATAAAGAACATAAAAGGGTAAGGCTAAAAGAAAATAAAGTGCCAGAACAAATAAATTTATGTTTAGGTTGGGACTTTACATCTGTATGAAATAATGATGCTTAGAAACATAATATTATATATAAGGACCTTAGAGATGACCTAATCCAATCATTTTACTTCAAAGAGAAGGAAGCAGGTTGTTCAGAATCAAGATGGTGGACTAAGTTAATGTTTTTGCTCCACATTCACCCTGAGATACAAGAGAAATAAAAAGCACAGAATTACAAAAAGGAATAAATTTTTAATAGCAGAGAAAATGATTTCTGGAAGACAGAAAGCACAGGAAACAGAGAAGAGAAAGACACCGCCCATTATTTGCTAATAGGGAACTATAGTGGAGCTGAGAGCCAGCTGTGTATGAGAGGTCCAAGGATAGCAGGTGTGAGAGAGAACAGAAATAAGAAATGGGACGGAAAAATAAGGAAGATGATTGAAGATTTTTTTTTTTTTAAGATTTTATTTATTTATTTGACAGAGAGAGATCAGAAGTAGGCAGAGAGAGAGGAGGAAGCAGGCTCCCTGCCAAGCAGAGAGCCTGATGCGGGCCTCGATTCCAGGACCCTGAGATCACGACCTGAGCCCAAGGCAGAGGCCCAACCCACTGAGCCACCCAGGTGCCCCGATGATTGAAGATTTCTTGAACAACTATGTCAATGATTCCTTACCTAGAGAGCACAGGCAATTTCCATAATGAAAGAACATTTAGGGGAGAGCTGAAGGCTTCTGGTATAGGTGGAATGAAAGAGGGAGGGAAGGACAAAGAGAGGGAAAAAAGAGCTCTGCTCATTCTGGCATGGTGTAGTGATAATAGAAAGAGAGGCAGAGAAAGCTACATAATTTACGAAGCTCAGTGCAAAAGGTAAATGTGGGGCTCTTTGTTTAAAAATTATTAAGAATTGCTAGAAAACAACAGCTGAGCACCAAATCCTATGTAGGAACTTTCTAAATTCAAGATCCCATATAACTCCCAAGGTCACATATACATGAAGTTGGCCCTGAAGAGAGGAGGCCATAATCTCATGGTTAGCTCCATACCTGCTCATTCTAAGGGGAAGAATCCTAGGCGAAATGACACCCTTAAAAAACTCCACTCAATTCCTACTCAGGAGAAAAGTTTACAAAAAAAAAAGGGTATTTACACAGTAGGAGAGTAAACTCCTACCAGTTCTCCAGGCCTTCTTTGTTAAAAGAGAATGAGCAAAATAAAGAAACTAAAAAACCTATTTGAGGGTAACATAGATAATTAAAGAAACTGAAAATATCTATTAAAAAAAAACCCACTAGTACTCAGGAAGATCTGAAAGGTAATATATCCATTTTTTTTTTTTAAAGAACAGTACTGTATGACAAAGGAACACCTAAAAACAGAAGTGGTTCATGAGAAATTAAAAATTAACAAAATATTTTACAGAAAGACTGAAAAATAAAATTGGGAAAATCTCTCAAACCATAGAATAACAAAAAAATAAGAGGTATGAAATGAAGGAGAGGATTAAAGACATAAAGAATCAATCTGGGAACTCAAAAATCTAACAAAATGAGTCTAAGAAAGAGAGGACAAGAAATAGAGGGAACAAAATTATCTAAAAAATAAAATATCCCTGCACTGAATAAGGACACAAAATTTTTGAAAGGGGCCACTGAGTAAAGAGGTAAGTGAATTAAATAAAAGCTCACATTTTCACACATTGCCATGACATTTCAGAATATTAAGTTAATAAAGAACATATCCTAAAACCTGAATGCCAAAAAACAATGGAGAATGCCATAAAGATTATCAGGGGAAAAGCTAGACAAACTAGAATTACATAACTAGCTAAACTATCAAACATGAGGACAGGAGACACTTTATAATATGCAAGGATTTAAATAGGAGGAAGTTATTGAGACAGTTTAGCAAAACCAACCAGTGGAAAAATAAAAACATGCAGAATCCAGGAAACAGTTCCCCACCCAGAGAGCAGAGAAGGAAAACTACCAGGTTAACAACTACACAGCGATTCTTGCAATTCTAGAGACCAACTGATAGAAATTAGAGACAAAAGCCTCAGTAGTTGTCAAAAGATAGATGAAGAACTGATAGAATGAAGGGTTGGGAAGCTCATATCTTTGTCTTACAAAGAATTAAGATACTGACTAAAGTAGAAGGAACAAGAAAATAGGAATATAGGGGTGCCTGGGTGGCTCAGTCGTTAAGTGTCTGCCTTCGGCTCAGGTCATGATCCCAGAGTCCTGGGATCGGAGCCCCGCATTGGGCTCCCTTCGCGGTAGGAAGCCTGCTTCTCCCGCTACCATTCCCTGGGCTTGTGTTCCCTCTCTCGCTGTGTTTCTCTCTGTCAAATAAATAAAATCTTTAAAAAAGAAAGAAAGAAAAGAAAATAGGAATATAAATATTTTACATAAAGAAACAACAAATAGGGGTGCGTGGGTGGCTCGGTTAAGCAACTGCCTTCAGCTCAGGTCATGATCCCGGAGTGCCAGCATCGAGTCCTGCATCGGGCTCCCAGCTCCACAGGGAGTCTGCTTCTCCCTCTGACCTTCTCCCCTCTCATGCTGTCTCTGGCTCTCTCTCTCTCTCAAATAAATAAAGAAAATCTTAAAAAAAAAAAAAAAAAAAGAAGAGGGGCGCCTGGGTGGCTCAGTCGTTAAGCGTCTGCCTTCGGCTCAGGTCATGATCCCAGAGTCCTGGGATCGAGCCTCGCATCGGGCTCCTTGCTCGGCAGGAAGCCTGCTTCTCCTGCTACCATTCACTCTGCTTGTGTTCCCTCTCTCGCTGTGTTTCTCTCTGTCAAATAAATAAAATCTTTAAAAAAAAAACAACAATAAATAGAAGAAATAAAACATAATGTAACAATCAATGGGAGAAATAGGGGAAAGGAGATGTTGCTATGCATGCCTAACTTTCATAGTAGGGAATCACTAGTCTCTATCTTTAAAGGTAACCACCACAAGAAATAAAAACATAGGGTGAAAAACAGTAGTCTGGGAGAGTGAGAGTTGGTGTGAGGAAAGAGCAAGGAGAGGGGCTCCTTCCCATCCCAAACTATTCTGGACTATTTGACTTTATGTACATTTATTTGGAATAAAAGTAAATAAAACAAGCTTTATTTTAGGCTCTATGAAATAAAACAGACATTAATAAATTAATCCAGAGGTTAAATGATTTATCTATTTTCACAGTGCTGGTTAATTGGAAGAACCACGCCCAGATCCCAAAACTTAAAATTTTCAACATAGTGCTGTAACCTCAAAAAAAATTTTTAAGGAGAGAAAGATTTTTTTTTTTTTAGGTAAACTCTATGCCCAATGTGTGACTTGAACTCATGACCCCAAGATCAAGAGTCACATGCTCTACACAGTGAGCCAGCCAGGTGGCCTAAGGAGAAAATGACTTTTAAAGTTAGATACTGTCTGTTTCTGACCAAATCATGTGTCTTCATTTGTTATTGGATATCTATTTGTTTCTCACTTAAAGCATAGTTTAAAATTATATATTGAAATTAAAAATGCAAATTAAAGACTTAGTGGGACCAGATACTTTTAGTAGAGAAGGAGACTATGGCCCTAAGCATAAAGAATTTACAAAGGATACTAAAATTAGGCCATCAATAAAACACTTGTGGCTGGAAGCAAAAAATTAAGCTAAGGGTTAAACCCTTCAAAGTAAACACTTTAAAAGGAACTAGTTAGAGAAGTAGATACAGAATTTAAAGATAAAATAATATTTCCCTATTTTGAAACTAGTTCTTAATATAATTTTTTATTGTATATATATTTTATATATATACAATATATATTGTATATATATATAACCCAGGAATTATTTCCTGGGTTAGCCAAAAGTAAATCATTTTTCTCTGGCAATGTGATTTTTTTTTTTTTTTT
>JAQQSY010003619.1:0-12834 GCA_028646535.1 Procyon lotor
TCTCTCTCCTCTCTGTCAAATAAATAAGATCTTAAAAAAAAAAGAAAGAAAAAAAGAAACCACCTCTGTTTTCATTCCTCAGAGGAACCCCTCAAGGCGGTGAGCTCCCTGCAGTGAATGCTTCTGGCCTAAGGAGGCAGAGCCTCTCCTGACCACCACCTCCCACACCCAAGCCGGGCCATGCAAAGGCTGCCCCTCCCAGGAAGCAGCTGAGCCCTTAAATTCCCGCTCCCACGCAGACCCAGCCCTCCTTGGAGCCTGTTCTTGCTTGGGCCACCACCACCAGCCGCCTAAGGCGCCCCTCACCAGCATAGCCTGTGGAAGGGATCTCGCCCAAACCTGGCCTGGAGCCAGAGGGCGTGGCCTGGGCAAACGGCTGCTGGCCCCGGGAGCCACCTGCCCCTCCCCACCCTGGACACTGGTCAGAGCACCACAGGTGGCCTGGGGAGGAAACATGTCCCCTTCCCAAAGCCCCACGAAGCACCTTGGGGTGCGGCGGCCCAGTGGGGACCCCGCTGGAGCAGGGAGCATGGACCACGGCCTCGGGTGCTGGCCCTGCCCGAGGCCCAGAACCATCCCTGACATCATCTCCCGGGGCCTGGAAACCCCAACCACTACCCTGCCCAGCCCCCACTCCTCAGGCTCTGGCCGAAGGGGTGGGAGACACATTCAGAATTCCCTTCTGGGGCCAGAGAAACTACGTGGGCAGAAGACGCAGGCCTGGAGCCAGCCGGCCACTTCCTCTGGCTGGGGCTACGCCGGGCACCTGCCCGTTTGCCCACCGTGGGCTTCCTCCCGAGGCTCCTTGGAGGAACCGAGAGTGACCGCCTAGAAACAGGAGTGGGGCTGCAGAAGTGGGTTTGAGATTCCCACCCAGGACGGTCCCTTTCGGTGCGAGAGGCCCACCCCCTCCCAGGGCTATGCCGGCGCCAGGCTCGCCACCCACCCTGATGGGCCCAGGCCAGGGGACAGAGCCCACACAGACGGCTGCGTGCACACACACCCACCCAGCGCCCCTCGGCTCACTCCGGGTGTCTGCTCGAGCGCCGCCAACCGCGGGCCGGGGCCTCGCTCCCAGCCAGGACCCAGAGCCCCTGGGGACGCTGCGGACAGGCCTCGTGTGGGAGCGGGAAGGGGTGTCTCCGGCGTCCCCAGTCCCGACCCTGCCTCCAGTGTAAAGGGGACACCAGGAGTCATCCCTGCCTCAAAGGGGAGGCCTGAAGACGGCTTTCTAAAGTCTGGATGCCCGGTGGGTCCCCTCTACATGTTAGCTGTGGGCCCTCCGAGCTGGAAGAGGACGGTCAGTGGGGCAGGCGGCAGCGGCCCAGACGCCGGGGGCACCGGGGAAGGCACCGTGGTGGGCGGGCTCCACAGACCGTGCCCTAGAGCCATGCTGGCCCGTGAGGGCGTCCCAGGCGGAGGTCCCCAGCAGCAAATAAGCTTGGGCTCCTCTCGGTGACCGAGCCCCAGAGAACAGGAGCGGGGACATAGTCCCTCCGGGGCCTCCTGGCTTGAAGCTGGGACAGGTAAATTGACCTCAGGCAAATCTCTGGCCCTTGGCCACTTTCCCTGCCTCAGGGGTAGAGGTGAAGCCGTAGCAGCAGCTGGGACCCCCACCGCCTCTCCCCTCCGGGCCCCTCGCCCCAGCCCGCCCTCTGCTCCAGAACAGGGCTGGCTGAAGGAAGAGTGGAACTTCCCCCCACATGGGGGCCGGCCCCCGCACCCTCCCTCCCCCACCCCTGCTCCACACCCTTGCCCTGCAGCCCAGGCTCCTCCTCGCGCCTGTCCTGCCTGCTCAGCCGCCTGCACACACCCGAAGCTGCCTGTGCTCCTGGGGTCCAGGGGGGCCCTCTGCCTGCCCCTCCCCTCCGAGCAGCCACATCCCCCCGTCCACTTGGGCTGGTGGGACTGGAAGCAGGAGGGGCGTGGATACCACCCTGGATGTCTGTCGCTGACGCCCGCCCAGCACTGCCCGTGCCCGCTGGCCCAGGAACGGGTCCGAGAGGGCCCATGCCGGGCTGGGAATCTGCCCTCCGGAGCGGGGCCCGCGCCCCTGGGCCTTCGGCAAAGAGGAGAGCGCCACCGAGGCCCCGCTTTTGCGGGCCAGACCGGACCATCTGGGGTCGCTGGCCGGAAGCTGCATGTCCTGCTGGGCCCCTGATGAGCTCCGATAACGTGACGACAGTGACGACCGCAGGCCTCGGTGCCCTGATCCAGGCCACGCCGCGTTGGAAGTACTCAGTCACCCCACGGTGCCCCTGACCTCATGAGCCCATTTACAGGGCACCAGACTCGGCTCCCCCCCGACCTGTCCTGCCTCTCGAGAAGCTGGGTCTCTCTATGCTGCTTCTCCTCATCGGCAGGGGGATAACCGGAGAGCTGACCCATGCCCTGGGGCCTGAGCATAAATATTCCAGAAGGATTCGTCCACTGCCTGGCCTTGGTCTTGGAGGCCGAGGACGGACGCAGAGCCCAGGCTTGACGGCCAGACCCCGTCCCCGCTGTCCTCCGCTCCGGCTGGCCTGCCCCAAGCCCAGACGTGGGGCCCACACTGCTGAGCCAGCCCTTGCCTCTCCTCCGGTCCCCAGGGTCCCCAGGCCCGGCTCCTCCACCAGGAGCGGTTCTGGGGAGGGGCTCCGGCCTCACGGCACTGCCGAGTACATGACCAGAGGTGACCAATGCAGGGTAAGGGGGTGGCCAGGTGGCCAGGTGTCGGAGCCTCACGAAAGCCCTCCTGGGGAAGTGGACCCGCACCTACCCCCGAGGTCTTCGATGATGTCCAGGCTGGAGCTCCAGGAGAAGCGCTCCACGGCCCCCAGATCCAGCTCGGCCAGGGCACCAGTCAGGGTCTCCAGCTCGTAGGCGCCCCGCTTCTTCCAGTAGAGAAACATGCTGAGGCCCGAGGAGGCCTCCCCCCGGGGCCCACGCCCTCAGAGGCTGGGTGGCCCCGGGGACCCGAGTCCCCGAGGCCCGGACGCAGCAGGTACAGGGGCTGTGGAGGGGCTGCGGGGACCCCAGGGCTGGCCTCCGGCTGGCAAGCACGGCCCTCCCCTGGGAGGGGAGCATGCTGGGAGCATCTGGGGGCCTTGGAGCTGACCAATGGCCAGGGCCCCGGCCCCACACAAAGCGCCTTTCTTCCCCTCCTACAGACATTTTACAAATTTCAACTTCCCGGCCCCCTCGGAGCCCCCACCAAGGGGATGGGCAGGCCGTCTGGGGACGGCAGAGGCCCGGAAAAGAGTGCAATTGTTCCATGATCTCTTTGCTAAGATAAATTTCCAGAGGAGAAAAATGTGCTGGCCCAGAAGCAATTCCAGGCCCCCACCCCCGACCTCTGACCCCAGCCCCCAGCCCTAGCCGGGCCCTGGAGGATTTCTCAATGATGAGCGGAAGCACCCATGGGGTTGCCATCAGAGGGCTCCCAGAGCTGGCTGGAGCCCCTCCCCAGGAAGCGCGAAGCGTTTCTCCCAGCGCCGCTAAGCAAAGGCCTGGAGGCGGTGGCCAGGGCTGAGAGGGTGGGAGCTGCGGGCCAAGCCAGGCCAGGAGTGAGGCCCAAAATCTCGGGGCTCTCACCAAAGGCCTCTCCCCCCACCCCCGGGCAGGCCACAGTTCACCAGGCTGCCCACCCCCACGTCGCCCTCCTGGGACTGCGTGTCTATCCCCCGCGCCAAGGGCACCACCGTGCACGGAGCCCTGGTCAGGCCAGACCCATGGAAAGAGGCTTTGGAGCCGCACAGCCCCCTGCATAGGTGGGCGCAAGGGGGTGAAAGGGGCTAGGGGAGGAGCTGAGGGACACAGACAGGGCCACACACAGGACAACCAGAAGCAGGATAAAAACCAGGCTACACAGCAGATGAAAGTCACTGGCCCATTTATTCACAGCCCTGTAAAACCTGCATATTTTTATCTGGATAGAAAAGAGAAATGAAAACCTGCGGTCGCCCTCCTGGGGAGTGACCTCTGCCCTCACTCCAGGAAAGCTGGGCCTGCCTGGCCCTTTCGGTTCTCCCCACAGAGGTGAGATTAAAGCTCCACGGCCCAGGGGAAGAGACGGGGACTCAGCGAATGAGCAGCAGAACTTGGATTTGAACCCACCTGGGAGAGAAGGCCGGGTGGTCAGAGTGCAGTGGGGCAGCGCCTCGGGAATCCTGACCGGATGGGGACGGCCACTGTGCTGGGCCTCCTAGGCAGGAGCAGCAGAGCCAGGCCTCCCTGGTCGGGGCCTGCCGTGGCTCCCCTGGGCTGCAGGCTGCCGGCCCACAACGAGGTGGCCTGCGGTGGGAGGAGGGGCGGTGCCGAGCTGGGGCACAGCTGGGGGCTCCCCCCCCAACCAGACGCCCGGCAATAGAGAGGTGCAAGTCCCAGGCAGGGGGAGCTGGCGGCAGAAGGCTCTGCTTCTGGGGGGGACGGTCCCTCCAGGGCTGTGTCTGGTGAGAGGGTGGTAGGGGTGGCCGTCCACGCGGTCTGCACACCCCCAGCTGAGGGTGGAGGTGCCAAGAGGCGGCTCCAGTAATTCAAACCATATGCTCGCCTGCCTGCCCACCTCCCCCGCCGGCAAAGGGCCAGCGACAGACACACTGGGCCCCTCGGTCATCGATCACTGGCACCCACGAGGCCCGGGTGCACAGGAGGTGGGGGCACCCCAGCTCGGGCTGACGAGTAAGAGGCCAGCATGGGGTGTCAGATCAAGCTCGGGGGCATGAAGCGATCTGTCCCTGGCCTCCATGGTGGCGGAGGCCCGGGCTGCAGATAGGGGTCGATTCCGGAGCCCCCAGACCCACCTGCACTCACGCCTGGCAGGGGCCACACAGGGTTATGGGTTCAGAAGCAGCCTCGCCTGTGAGGGTGGGGGATTTCTTCCTACCCCTGCTCTGGGATGAACACGAGGAGTCCTCACTCCCTTCATGCATCCCCTGCGGAGACCCCACCGGGGGGCTGCTCGCGTTTGGGCCCCCGATGCTGCAGAGAGGTTGGGCCTCCCTCTCCCGCTGTCCAGGGCACATTCGGCCTCACCCTCCGGGTTCTGTCCCCAGATGTGTCCCCTGCTTCCCACCTCCCTGCCGGGGCTCCCGCCCCTGAGCCCTGCTGCCTGGGTGCCCTCGACGGCTCCCGCGGGGAGTGGCGCACCCTCCTTCTGCCCAGGCCAGAGGCCCCCCCGCAGCAGCCGGTGTCCACGGCAGAGGTACACACACCCGGGCCTTCTACTCAGTCTGGGGGAGACCTGGACGGTAGCTGGCTGCTTCTAAACATGGGGGGGGGTCACTGTCGCTCCCAAGACAGCTGGGCCACATGCTGCTGTGTCCCCTTCCCAGGCAGGCAGGGAGTGATGACAGCTGCCCTCGATGTGGGCCCAATGCGCGCCGACCACTGTTCCTACACAGCCGCCCTGAGCCCCCACCACAGCCCCATGAGGCCGGCGCCACTGTCCCCGCCACAGGGATGGAGAAGCTGGGGCCAGAGGCCTGTAACTTGCCCGGGGCCCCACGGAGCTGGAAGGGGGCAGGTAGGAGGGCAGTGAGGCTGAGGGCTGTCCTCTCACCTGGGGGCTGCCCAGCCGGGCCCTCCGCGTATTAACACGGTGACCGCACGTTTCAGACAGGCAGCCAAGGTCCGGAGGAAGGCAGGATGGCCCCCAGCCGGAAGCCTGTCCTCCTGCAGTTCAGGCCCTTGTGTCCCGCCTCAGCCTGCTGGAACCTCATGACCTCTGGACGGGACACCCTGAGGGCAGCCAGCTCTTCTCCCGAGATGCCCCTTTGGGGCAGAGAGCCCCAGCCCCAGGCAGGGAGAACCCAGGCTTTGCCCCGGGTCCCCGGGGCCACCCAGCCTCTGAGGGCGCGGGCCCCGGGGGGAGGCCTCCTCGGGCCTCAGCATATTTCTCTACTAGAAGAAGCGGGGCGCCTACGAGCTGGAGGCCCTGACTGGTGCCCTGGCCGAGCTGGATCTGGGGGCTGTGGAGCGCTTCTCCTGGAGCTCCAGCCTGGACATCATCGAAGACCTCGGGGGTAGGTGCGGGTCCACTTCCCCACCACCTTGTCCCCTTGTCCCCACCACCGTGACCTCCCACCGGCCAGGGGCGGGCGCCAGGACAGGCAGAGGGATGGGGCGCTGGTCCCAAGGCTGCTCCGTCCAGTGCCTGGCCGTGGCCTTGGGTGTGGGGAAGGGCTGAGCACTCTGCAAAGCACAACTGTTTCCTCGAGAGCGGAAGTGGCCCGTGAGGATCCAAACGGGAACCCCGAGAGGCCTGCTGAGTAAGGGGGTGAAAGAGGAAGAGAAGCAGGTGGCTCGAGCCAGCCATCAGCTCCCGCACTGGCCTCCTCCCAGGAAGCCGTGGCCAACGGAGACCTTGGGCCTGGGGTTACCCTCCCCGCCTGAGCTAACAGAATTGGGGGGCGGGGCCCGGGGCCCTCTAGATGCCCCCTCCCACTCACCCCCCCTCGCTGACCCTCTTCCTACTGTGCTAGGCCCTACTGCTCCCTGAGGGCAGCTCCCGAATGGGGAGGATGGTTCAAGGTCCTGCCTCTGTCTCGCTAGGCAGGCAGCCCCAGGCCCCACACTTCCTGAGATTCCGCATCCGTGAAATGGGTTAAGGAACAAGCCCCAGGTCATGTTGACTCCATGAGATCCTGCCCACCTAGGGCTGAGCAAGAAGTCTGGCACAGAGCCCCACAGGGATGAAGGCTTGGAGGGGGGATTCCTGCCTTCTGCCAATGGGCCCTGCCTCTCCCCTCCCCAGGCAAGGTCCATTATGATGCTCTGGGGCCCCCTGGGAGCAGGGACCACATCCCTTCCTCCTCCTCCGGCATCTGGGGAGGCCTGTCTGGACCCCCAGGGCAGCCCAGGAGCACCAGCTGTGCGGCTTAGCGGAGGAGGCCCGGGAGACAGCGGGAGCTGCAGGGCCGGATGGACGCCGAGCCAGCCGCCCGGCGGTCGTGAGAGGAATGAAGTCTGGCCAGGCAGCCAGAGGCCCGTGTGTAGTCCAGTGCGGGCAGGCTAGCCACCTCCCACCCCGCCGGCGTTCTGTCTCTGCCCCGACAGCCAGGCCTGAGACGACATTCATCCCACCGACCATCCTCCCCCACGCACACCAGGCCTCCAGCTCCAAGTAAAGAGAAGGATCTGACCCCGCTGCCACGGACCCTCCAGGACCATTGCCTGGTGGGGGGTTGGCCGCAGGGTGGAATGGCGACCAACCAACCCTGGGCTGGGAGGCAGTGCCCTCGGTCAGCCAGGCCGGCACCTGCTGGAGGGGTGAAACGGGGGGGCGGCACAGCCCCTGCCCTGCAGAGTGAACCCTTCTGAGGCGGACCATGTGTGCCTGAAGCCTCAGTCCTCCGAGGGCCCATCTGCGTGGGAGGCACTGGTGGAAACCCAGACCACAGCCGCCCGGCCAGCAGCCCGCCCTGCCCTTGAGCCTTGACCAGGCCCCGGGCCCACGCCCTCACCCCACACACCTCACGGCCCATAGCCTCAGCGGGACGCCGTCCGCCAGAGCGTGCTGCCCTCGCCGGGCCAGGATAATGCCCACACTTGGGGCCTGCACACCGCTCTCCCCAACCCTCAGGGATGCGGGCGCCTGGACTGCAGCACGAGAGAGCCCGTCCGGGGGTTTGGGAGAGCCAGAGATGGGCAGGACCCTGCCTCGGGTTTCGGCTGATCCTCAGTGCTCCCCCTGAGCGGGCCGCCCCCGCCCGCAAGGAGGTGAGTGCACGTGAGCCATGGCCGTGGCCGGGGCAGGGAGTCTGCCCCGGAGGAGGCTGGGCCCCTGTGGCCAGGGCCAAGGACACCTGCGCTGCTGTCGTTTGGGGGGTCACCCACAGACCCCTCCGAGGCAGAGGCTCCCGCTCGGCTGCAGACCCTCTCCCTCCTCTTTCTCCAGCTCCTGGCTGGGCTCGCAGGAGGGACACTAACAGCTCGGGGACGCCCGTGGGCTTGGCTCCGGATAAGAGCCCGCAAGGTGGACTCCCCGGAATCGGCCTCATGATCTTGTCGTGCTGTTACCGTCACCCCCATTGCACAGAGCAAGAAGCTGAGGCTCGGAGGGGCGGCCGGAGACCCGCGGCTCCCTCTGTGGCCAGGACATTCCATTTCCACATGTGGCCAGGGTCCAGTTAATGGCCCCTCCTGCCCCTTGCGACTCAGTGCCCTGAGCCATGCCACGGGGACCTGCCCGAGGTGACTTGAGTCCTGAGATCCTTCCACCCCCAGACGCATCCCTCCTCGGGACCCTGGGACGGCGTCAGGCCCGGACAGGCCTCCCTGCCCTTTGAGGGGGTGGCCCTCCCTTGGCTCCCTGGTGTGGGGGAGATAGCCAGACGACAGGCCCCTCAGACCCAGGCAGCTCCCCAGAGGCGATGGAGTGGGAGTCCACTGTCCAGCATCGGGCCCAACCGCCATCACCCACGTGTCCACCCACTGCAGCCTGGGGACAAGCATGGCCTGGGGCGGGCTGGCCAGGGACCGGCTGCCCATGCCATTCTAAGCTCTGCCCCTAGCACACCCTGGCCTGGCCCCGGCTACTGCCGTTCCCCGTGGGTCCCCTGCCTCACCGTCCCTCCTCCAGGGGACGCCTCAGGACCCAGCTCCCGCAGCTACGTCACCCTGGGCAAGTTGCTTCACCTCTCTGGGCCTCAGTTCCCACAGGCACGCGGAGGGGTATTCCTGGCACCATCTCGGGGGTCACTGTGGGGATCAGGTGAGTAAATACGGGATAGTGGCCTTCACACTCAGGCTCTGTTCCCAGTGGACTGTGGCTTCCAGTCGCAGCAAGAACACACTGGTCCCATCCCCTGCGGGGCCAGGCCCCCTCTCCCTGACCCGGCCGCTCAGAGTCCCCACACTGCTTCCCTGCTGAGCCGGCGGCACTGTTCCCCACCCCCCTGGGCTGCCTTCTGGTCTTGACTCTGGGGCACGTGATCGCACTGGTACAGGGGAGTCTAGGCTTCATCTAGACTGGGAGCCTCTGGAAGCAACCGCTGGTTTCATTCTCCCCCAGATGCAGGGCCCAGAGCAGGGGTGGCGACTTAGATCAGCTCACAGTCAACCATCCCTTGCCGGGGCCAACACAGGAGTGCCTCAAAGCTTGGTCCATCAGGGCTCCAGCTCATCCTCAAAGGTCAAGGTGGCAGGGCTCCCTGGCCTCCGAGGAGGACTCCAGCTCAGAGGATGGCCTGCAGGCTTGGGACGCCCAGCCCGGGGTCAGATCTGGCCACCCCCTGGGAGGAGCTGAGAGCCTGCTAGACCCAGGGGCTCTGGCAGCCGGGGTGCCAGGGACCTCCCAGCCCGGGCAGGGGGAAGAGAAGGGACTGGACGCCTGAATCACCAGGGCCGTCTGTGGCCCTGGCAGGATGGCCACATTCCAGTCTCACTGCCGGCTGCTGGCCTCTGCAGACTTCTAAACCTGGCCAGACAGACTGAGAGGCTGGGCCTTCTCGAGGGCCAAGTCTGTCCAAGGAACAAAGGCTTCTGGGCCAGGTTCCCAACCACAGAAAAGACCCGGCCAGACTTTCAGGACAGCTGGGATTTCAAAATATCCATTGTTGAAACACCGATCCCAATGGTTGGAAACCATCATTACTTCCCCCTTGGACATCCCCAGCAGAGACCCAGGCTGCCTTGGACAGGCCTTGTCTCCTATTTGTTCCATGGAGGCCAAGGATGGCTCCTCTCCTCAAGCCCAGGATGCCAGGCCAGCCTATAAGCCCAGCCCACAGAGGCGATTTCTGGGCCAGGCAACTGCTGGGGCTGAGGCTGTCTTGGCTTTGTAGCAGATGCTGGGGCTCCAGAGCCTTCCATATGGGCCTGGAGATGTTCTGCCCGGGTCCTATTCATGTGCATCTCAAGAAATGTAGAGAAGGTAATGGAGATAGAGAAAGAGGGGGGGAGAGCACCCATGCGTATGCACATGAACCTTATTTTACATTCGCCCTCTCTGAGGAAGGTGACTTTGAGCAGAGATTGGAATGATAGGAGCAAGCTAGATGTGCAGATATTGGAGAAGAGCATCTCAGGCTGAGAAAACGGCAAGCCAAGGGGCCCAAGGTTGGGACATATCTTGGGTTCAAGGGAAAGTGGCCAACCGCTCCAGTCTGCTCCAGACTGAGAGCATTCCCAGCACTTTCCTTATTAAACCAGGATGAGTGGGTCACCCTAACAAGGGAGCCTCGAAAGTCTAGCAAGGCCGGTGTGGCCAGAGCCAGTAAGCAAGAGGGAGGAGACAAAGTCAGGGGGATGATGGGCATTAGGTCCCATGAGGACCTACGAGGACTTTGCCTTTTATTCTGAGTGAGACAGAAGCCACAGGAGCTGTTGTTGTTAGGATTGTTTATTTACTTTAGAGGGAGATAGAGAGTGTGAGCAAGGGGAGGGGTAGAGGGAGAGAGAGAGAATCCCAAGCAGACACGGTGCTGAGTCCCACTGGAGGCTCGATCTCACGACCCTGATATCATGACTTGAGCCCAAAGTAAGAGTCAGACGCTCGCCCGACGGAGCCCCCCAGGTGCCCCGTGGGAACGTGTGGGGATACCCAGGATGTGTGGGGATCCTAGGGAGTTCAGGGGACTTGCTGACACCGTTGTGCCTCTGAGCTGCTCACAGAAAGCTTCTGTGTGATTTCGTTATGAGTCAAACAAACCTGAGTTTCTTGTCCTTTAAAAAGACACTAAAGCTTTGAATATAATGACAGCTACAAAGAGATAATGTGCTAAATGCCTTGAACATTTATTTAGATCATTCACTGGGGGTTCTGTTTCCTACAAGAGTGGATTAGATAAATCAGATTTTCTCACTTGAAACAATCAAAAAAGCTGGATTAAAAAAAAAGTTTAGGGGCGCCTGGGTGGCTCAGATGGTTGGGTGTCTGCCTTTGGCTCAGATCCTGACCTCAGGGTCCCAGGATCAAGCCCTGCATTGGCCTCCCTGCTCAGCCGAGAGTCTGCTTCTCCCTCTTCTTCTGCCTCTCTCCCCACTCCTGCTCTTTCTCTCTCTTTCAAATAAATAAATTATTTTTTAAAATGTAGTATTAAAAACATCAAACCAGCTAAAACTCAGAAGAAGAGGATCTAAAGAAGTAAACTCAGAGGATCCGTGCCCTCAGCTTACTTATGTACTCTGAGAAAAGAGCTGGGGAACTGACCTTCCCTTGTAAATGGCCTTATGAGGCTAGGGGAACAAAGTTCCAGATATGGGGAACCTTCAACTTGAATTTAGATTAAGGTCATCCCAGACTGGCAGTGTCTGCCGACATACAGCAGAAGCACATGAAAATCCTCTATCAGCCTAGGCCTCAAATTTTTCCTACAAATAATTTTAAAAGTACAATGTCTAAGACACAGTCAAAGATACCTAGGCACATAAGGAAAAAAGGCCCCATGATTGGAAACCAACAGAAACCCACACAAACTTAAAATGCTGGAGTTCTCAGTAGACTCAAAGAGCCCACCATCTGATCTCCACAAGGACTCTGGGTGGTGGACACTACTAGTCCCTCCGCTTTCAAGGCCATGAAATGGACGTGCACAGGCTAGGGACTTGCCGAAGGTCACCCAACTAGGGAGTGGGAGGGCCGTAACTCAGCACAGGCCGGTCGCCTCCCATCTGCACTACTGAAAGAAAACCCACAAGGACCCCTGGCTGGCTCAGTCAGTGAAGCATGTAACTCATGGTCTTGGGGTCATGAGTTCAAACCCCATCTTGGGTGTAGAGATTACTTAAATATAAAATCTTAAAAAAAAAAAAAAAAAAAAGGGACGCCTGGGTGGCTCAGTCGTTAAGCGTCTGCCTTCGGCTCAGGTCATGATCCCAGGGTCCTGGGATCGAGCACTGCATCGGGCTCCCTGCTCGGCGGGAGGCCTGCTTCTCCTGCTACCACTCCCTCTGCTTGTGTTCCCTCTCTGGCTGTGTTTCTCTCTGTCAAATAAGTAAAATCTTTAAAAAAAAAAAAAAAAAAAGAAAGAGCAAGTGAGTGAGAGAGAGAACAAGCAGGGGGATGGACAGAGGGAGAAACAGACTCCCTGCAGAGCCTGGAGCCAGACACGGACCCTCAGATTGTGACTTGAGCCAAAATCAAGAGTCAGATGCTCAGCCAACTGAGCCACCCAGGTGCCCTAAAAGAGGTGGATTTTTAGGTCCCTGTATCTTTTTAAAGGTTATTTATTTATTAATTTTTAGTAACCTCGACACCCAAGGTGGAGTTCGAACTCACAACCTCGAGATCAACAATTGCGTGCTCCACCGACTAACCCAGCCACATGCCCCTGTATCAGCATTTCTTAAACATCCAAAATACAGTATTAATTGAAAAAGAGCAATGGCGGCATTCAAATTGGCAAAAAAGTCAAACTCTCACTCTTTGCAGATGATATAATACTTTATGTGGAAAATCCAAAACACTGCACTCCAAGACTGCTAGAACTCATACAGGAATTCAGTTAAGTGTCAGGATATAAAATTAATGCACAGAAATCAGTTGCATTTCTATACACCAACAGCAAAACAGAAGAAAGAGAAACTGGGAAGCCTGGGTGGCTCAGTGGTTTAAGCCTCTGCCTTGGGCTCAGGTCATGATCTCAGGGTCCTGGGATCGAGCCCCACATCGGGCTCTCTGCTCAGCAGGGAGCCTGCTTCCCCCCCCCCCCTGCCCGCCTCTCTGCCTACTTGTGATCTCTCTCTCTCTGTCAAATAAATAAATAAAATCTTTACAAAGAAAAAAAAAGAAGAAAGAGAAATTAAGGAGTCGATCCCATTTACCATTGCACCCAAAACCATAAGATACCTTGGAATAAACCTAACCAAAGAGGCAAAGGATCTGTACTCAGAAAACTACAAAGTGCTCAAGAA
>JAQQSY010003620.1:0-12834 GCA_028646535.1 Procyon lotor
CTTCACCAATGGAAAGCAAATCAAGTGCCTTGCATGGTAGTTCTTCAAGCTTCTATCTGGAAATGATACATTTCATTTTCACTCCTATTTCATTGTTCCAAAGTAAGTCACATAGCCTCATTGAATTTTAAGGGGACTGGGAAGTCAAATCTCAACATGTGTTTTGAGGAGAAAATCACCCCAAATATTTGGGGAATAACTCCAATAACTACTGAGCTAAATAACACTCTATGATGCATATGGATATGTAAGAGTAAAAAAGTGTACCGATTTGAATGGAAATACGGAACACCAAATTTGGATGAGTGATACTTCTGTGGAGGGAGGAAAGGAAGGAAGTGGGGTGGGATGAGAAAACTGGATGACTGGTGTCTGCCACTTCAGTTAACTCTCTAGCCTTCTCCACTCTGCCCTCCGCCTGGAGAGGCAGACCTGTATGGACTGCGTCCATGGGTTCTCCGTGTTCTCTGGCTTCAGGTTGGGTTTAGACAATGGGAAAGTCAGTAGGAGATCAGAAGGAGGGAGGATCGTATTCTCCTGGCTCCCTCTCTGTGAGGTCACTTTACACTATATCCTTGACCAGAGGTCTCTGCTACTCTCAAAGTGCCCAGTTCTATGCAATTATTCTTTGGATTCTAGGTACCTCTCCCTTTCTTATCCCTTTGGGCCTATGGGTGACAACAGCTTAGTTGCTGCCAGTTCCAACTTTCTGTAGGATCCACTGTGATTCTCTTACTACCTACACCTTTGTAAACAGTCCCCTTTCCATCAAACACTGCTTGAATGATCCCATACTGAGTGTTATCATTATGTTTCTTGTTGGGACCCAGATGGATACATAAAAATAAATAGGTTTTTTTTTACCTGTCATATCTATTACGTATAGCACATATCACATATTGTGTAATGTTAGCACATAGATGTTCATTACAATAGTCTCTGCTTTTTGTATGTATAAAGTATTTCATAATGAAAAAACAAACTGTAGGGACACCTGGTGGCCCAGTCAGTTCAGTGTCTGCCTTAGGCTCAGATCATGATCCTGGGATGTAGCCCTGTGTTGCACTGCCTGCTCAGTGGGGAGCCTACTTCTCCCTCTGCCCCTCCCCCCTGCTTGTGCGTGCACATGCTCTCTTCCTCTCTTTCAAATGAATAAATAAAATCTTTAAAAAACACTGTAGGGGTGCCTGGGTGGCTCAGTTGTTAATCAGCTGCCTTCGGCTCAGGTCATGATCCCAGGGTCCTGGGTTGGAGCCCTACATCGGGCTCTCTGCTTAGCAGGAAGCCTGCTTTTCCCTCTCCCACTCCCTTAGCTTGTGTTCCCTCTCTCACTGTGTCTCTCTCTGTCAAATAAATAAATAAAATCTTTAAAAAAAATAAAAAAAACAAAAAACACTGTAAAAACTGTCAGAATACTGAAAACATCACAATCTCTCCTAACCCTTTAAAATGCCTTTTCTTTTTTTAAGACTGTTCTATGGACAGTTTCTGCAGCATGGTGATTGAGCTTGGTCTTTCTTTTTTTTTTTCTGTGTGATTTTTCTTAGTTTCATAAAAACAAAAAATACATATTTGGAATTCTGTTAGGTAACCTCTGAGTGGTTTCTGGTTACTATATGAAACACGAAATACTTGTAGTATATGTAAAGCTCATGGCTGATAGCCATCTATCTGCCTGTGAACCTAAGTGGTCCTTTTCCTACCAGTTGAGTTGTATGCTTACCAAGAATCATTTGTATGTGTTCACAAATCTCTTTATATGTTAATTAATCTTGATCTCCTAAGTATTTAAATATGAAAACCAATGAGATATAACTGTAAAGAGAAAGTTTTTCTCTTGCAGGAATCCTCAGAATCCCTGGAAAGACACAATAAAAGTAAGCCTCTAAAATAAATCTGTATTAATAAGGTGTGAGCTAGAAAATGAAAAGATTTGGAAAAAAATTATAAAAAATAGAAGCTTCCTCAGATTGTTTGGCAAGTAATTTTTTAAGTTATTGCTCCAATTCAAACTAGAAATTATATTTGGACAAGTATGCATTTCCTAAGAAAGATGAGCAGAATTCCAATCACTGTTTGCAGGCCTTGGCTTCACATCAAAGGACTGATAAAAAATGTACACTTTCATGTTTTATGTTAGAAATATGAGGACAGCTATAAAACTCTGATGAAAAAAATTTTTTAAAGATCTAAATGGAGCTATTTCATGTGCATGAATAGGAAGACTCAATATTGTCAAGATGTCAGTTCTTTCCAATTTCATCTATAGATTCAATGCATTCCTAACTAAAATCCCAGGAAGTTACTTTGTAGACATGAACAAAGTGATTATAAAGTTTATGTGGAAAATCAAAAACCCAGAATACTAACACAATACTGAAAGAGAAGAACAAAATTGGAGGACTGACCCAACTTCAAGATTTACTATAAGCTACAGTAAGGGGTGCCTAGGTGGCTCAATCATTAAGTGTCTGCCTTTGGCTTGGGTTGTGATCCCAAGGTCCTGGGATTAAGCCCCACAACGGGCTCGCTGCTCAGTGGGGAGTCTGCTTCTCTCTCTCCCATTCCCCTGCTGTGTTCCCTCTCTCGCTATTTCTCTCTCTCAAATAAATAAATAAAATCTTAAAAAAAAAATAAAGCTACAGTAACTAAGATAGCCTGGTATTGGTAAGTGAACAGAAAATTTATCATTTGAGCAGAATAAAGAGCCCAGAAACAGACTTGATTAAATAGGTCAACTGACCTTTGGCAAAGAAGCAAAAATAATATGATGGAGAAAAGTTCCAACAAAAAGTGATACATGCACCCCAATGTTTGTAGCAGCATTATCAACAATAGCCAAATTATGGAAAGTGCTCAAATATGTATTGACTGATGAATGGATAAAGAAAAGGTGGTATACACATACATACTGAAATATTACTTGGCCATGAAAAAAAAAATGAAATCTTGCCATTTGCAACATGGATGGAGCTAGAGAGTATTATGCTAAGTGAAATAAGTCAGAGAAAGACAAATACCATGTCATTACACTTATATATGGAATTTAAGAAACAAAATAAATTATCAAAAGGGGGGGAAAGAGGAAAATCAAGAAACTTTTAACTATAGAGAAGAAACTGATAGTTACCAGAGGGGAGTTGGGTAGGGTGGTGGGTTAAATAGGTGACGGGGTTTAAGGAGTGCACTGGTGAGGAGCACCGGGTGTTTTACGGAACTGTGGAATGACCGTATTGTACACCTGAAAGCAATATTACACTATATTTTAACTAGCTGGAATTTAAATAAAAAACTTTTTAAAAAAGTGATGGAACAACTGGTCATTCATGTGTCCAAAAAAAAAAATGGATCTAGATAACAGAGCTTTCACAAAAATTAACTCCAAATGGATCACAGACCAAAATATAACATGCAAAACTATAAAATTTATAGAAGATAACATAGGAGAAAACCTAGATGACTTTGGGTATGTCAATTACTTTTTAGATAAAACCCCAAAGGCATGGTCCATAAAAGAAATAACTGATCACCTGGATTTCATTAGAATTATAAACTTCTATAAAAGACGCTATCAAGAGAATGAGAAGGCAAACCAGGCTGGCAGAAAATATTTGCAAAAGATATATCCGATAAAGAACTGTAATAGAAAATATACAGTAAACTCTTAAAACTCAACAATAAGAAAACAACCCAATTTAAAAAATAGGTGAAAGGTCTGAATAGACACCTCATGGAAAAAGATACAGATGGCAAATAAGCATATAAAAAGATGCTCAAGACCATATATCATTAGGGAATTCAAATTTAAATGAGATACCACTACACAAATATTAGCCCAAATCCAGAAGACTGACAAACCAAATGCTGACAAGGATGTGGAACAACAGGGAACAATAGGAATGCTCATTCATTGCTGGTGGAATGCAAGATGGTACAGCCACTTAGGAAGACTGTTTGGCAATTTCTTACAAAACTAAATATACTCTCATCATATGATCCAGGAGTCATGCTCCTTGGTATTTACCCAGAAGATTTGAAAATTTATGTCCACACAAAAAACTGCACATGGATGTTTATAGCAACTCTATTCATAATTGCCCAAAGTTGGAATCAGCCAAGATGTCTTTCAGTAAGTATGGATAAACTGTGGTACTTTGAGACAATGAAATATTATATAGAGCTGAAAAAAAATGACCTATCAAGCCATGAAAAGTCATAGAGGGATCTTAAGTGCACATTACTAAGTGAAAGAAGCCAATCTGAAAAGGTTATATACTGTATGCTCTAAAAAATAGAGTCTATTAAAAATATTTAGTATAATTTTTGATTCCTGTTTTAACTGACTTTTTAGTCTATTTGCATTACATAAGGTCTTCTACATTTATATAGAAAAAAAGACTGAGAAGAAATATGTCAATATTTTAAAGACCCTTATCCCTAGATGGTATAAGTGAATTTTTATTTTCTTTAGATGTTTTTTCATTTTTCATATTTTCCATAAATATTTATAACTTAAAGGTTATCTTAAAAATATTGAAAATAACATGGAAGAGTAAAAGTAGCCTAGACTACAGGGTAATTCTTTAGTATTTGCCTCCAGAATCTTTCTATTATTCTGAGAGTTGTAACATTTAGGCTATTTTTGAAATTGATATCCTGTCCTGGTGTAAATACTTTGATATCCCAGCAGGTTTTTGGTCTGTTGTTTTGTCCTTTCACCATGAGGAAATAGCTGCCTGGAGTTCCTTTCTGTTGTCCATGTGATGTGTTATGGGTTCTAGAAAATTTTATGTCTTCTTGTAAGTATGGCAAAAATTGCCTGCTTCTTATAAATATCTGTTTGTTGGGAGATACTCATAATGTTGGCTTTATGCACTGTCTGTAAATCCACTCCATCCCCTTTTGCCTGAAGATACACTTGGAAATAGATTGTTTCATCAGTTAAATAATTTTCCATAAAATATCAGAAATAAGAGGGGAAAAGAGTACACTCAAGTGGAATGTATTGAGTATAATCATGTAAGTGTACTACAGAAACTGAACTTGGGGGAGAAAAGAGCAGATTTCTCACAAGATACTCCAAAGGAAACAGAAAATGTCACATTTTCATATAGAGAGAAAATGAGGAGTGTTCAAAAGCTGTAACACCAATGGGTGCGATTTTTAAGAATCTACCTGCTTCTAATCAAATACCATTTAGTGCCAGAATGGAGCCAGGACACAATCTTTCCCAAGTTGCCTTGTCCTCAGTTGACTTGTCCTAGTCAGATCACCTTTGGCTACCTCTATGCAATTCAGACTTCTAGCACAATGATTCCTTTGGTGAGGAGAGACATGGGTATTCTGATGCTGAAAGCAACCTTTGGAGCCCCGGTCACAGTTTATTTCTACTCTTGACTACTTATCATATGTCAGTCTGTGTACTGAATTCTGGAATGTACAATCTAGAAGGGAAGACTCACATATACAAAATCACGCCAAGCCCAAGCAAACTGATTGGCAATAGAAGGCAAAGTACTGCCAGTACATGTGGGTAAAGAGAATACAGTTTTGAGAATGGAGAGGGGAGTAGTGGCATCTGAGTTGATCCTTGAAGGACAACAGGCACTCAGGGTATGGTGACAAGCCCATTTCGTTTGGCACTTTGGCTTCCTGAGGCTTGATTATCCCACCAGACCAAGAAGTTTGATTCTTGAGACAAGGTTAGAGCTGCAAGAGCTGTGCTTTAAGAAGAATGCTCTGCTCTTGAGGGGGAAATGCATAGGGAAATAGTAAGACTAGAGAAATCTTTTTCTGTTAACCCTCCAACCCTATCATGCAATACCCCAATATGCCTCCATTTGGCTTACTTTCTGAGCAAGTAGAAAAATCATAGCACTTAACTCTGTACCAGCTAGTATCTGATCTTTAGATGATTAGATGATGATTTAGATGATTAGATGCTCACATTAGAACATTCTTCAGATTCTCATTTACGTGGATCCTGGTCCAAGAGGAAAAAATACAATCATGTAATATTAAAAAAGTATCAGGAAGATCAAAGTTTCTGATTCTAGCCTTCATCTTCCTTATCTATAATACATTAATAAAGTATGAAGAATTATTGAAAATACAGTTTATGTGGACTTGCTGAGTGTGGGGTTTCTACTGTTTTTTGTTTTATTTGGATATTTTTTGGAATCTGTGGTTAAATTTTTATTAATAGATTTGATAGAGGTGAACAAAGGGTGGGCAACCTTGCCAAAGAGACAGATAATTACCAACTTCTGTTATTCTGACTTTGGGAGTCATTCTTGACACATCCCTTCCTCATATCAGAAGAATAGCCTGAGTGCAGAAAAAGCAAGATATAAATTTGCCTTCTTCCCTAGGAGAAATCAGGTTACTGCCCTCTAGCTTCCATCTGTATTTATAAAATGTTGGGGGAAATTGTGCATTTGTTTAGAGACTGTCTACAGTTTGTATTGCCTGGTTGATTGTCTCAGCATCTCTTTCCCTCTAGGGAACATCTCTATCTTCTTGGAAGGAAATTGCTGCTTTCCTCAGTCAAATCAAATAGGCCTAGTAGAGTGTTCAAGTGTCCTTGGTCAGAGCGCTAGGCACGCGAGAGAGAATGGGAACATCAGGGCAGCTAGGTGGCAGTTGAGGTCTCTGTTTCAGCTGTTCTGAGGCCAGACACACCCTCTGGTTTGGTTATGTGAACCATTAACTTTTCCTTTTTGTATAAAGTAAAACTTGAGCTTGTTACTTATAAGAAGAATCTCACTCTTAGCAGAAGAAAAACACTCTTCATCTGTCACTCTTTTCCACTCCTACCTCGACTGCCCCAGTTAATATTCTTATGACCTCTTGCTTCTCTACTGCTAAAATAGTTTCCTGACAAGCCTCCCCATGTTCACTGAAAAAGTGAATATTTAATTGTATTTCATTTTATTGTAGGTTTATCTTCATGGATGTGTGAACTGTGCAGATGTGTAGAGCCCCATTCTTAGAAGGGCCTTGTTCTTGGTTTAATTCTCTGCAGCTAATATCTTAAAAATCTCAATTCTATCCTTGATCTTGTCTCCTGTAGGTGAAGCGTGATAGGACAATGAAGCTTGAGCATGAGTAGGGGAGATATGCTAGGCATGAGCTCAGAACTACAAGCTTAATGGGTGGCAGGCAGTGTGCATGCCAAGCAGTTGGCATGGCTGCCTTGAGCATACACACACATGCCTGGTGCAGTCCAGGCTGCCATGGGTCCTCAACAGAGTAACAGCTGGAATCTGAGCTCAAACTTGGGGCAGTGGTGGTGGCAGAAGCAGTGACAGTCATGGCAGCAGATGTGAATCCAGAAGAGAGGTCTTCCAGGTGGGGAGAAGTGCTGGGACCAGAGGTGGGAGTTCAGTTTGCCCATCTGTCTTCATAGCCTGTCCCTGCAGCATATGCACAAATATTAATTCTCTGGCCTGACTGCCAGGACAGGAGTTGCCCGTGCTTTAGCATCAAATTTGATAGTAAATTATTATAAAATAAAAGCATATAAATAGATGTTGTAATAACCATTTAAGGAAGTTATTAGAGTTCTTCAAGGAGTTTAGCATATCTGGTTTTGAAAACTGCAACATTGCAAAGCAAATATCCATAGGCTTGGAAATAGAAATCAAATTTATAGATATTTCACAGAAAGGAATAATATTTCCATATGAAGACCTGGAACTTAATGTTTCTGTTTCTCTGGCTGAGCTGTGAAGAATGCAGTGATCTATGGGGAAAACCCAAAAAGTATAAGTGTTTCCAGAAGGAGTGATACTAAGACAATGAAAGGTCTAGACCAGTGCTGAACAATAGTACTTGTTGCAAAGATATCTGATGATAGAAATTTTCTCTTTATCGGTGCTTTCCAGTACAGTAGCTACTAGCCATGTGTGGCTATTGAGCACTTGAAATGTGGCTAATATGACTGAAGAAGTACATATTTTAAATTAAATTTAAGTAAGTACATGTGGCAAGTGGTTAACATAATGGACAACAAAGATCTAGACATCATGATATTTGAGAATCTCCTGAAAAATAAAAGAAATGTTTACTTTGGATAAGAAAAACTTGAGGAGAACATGTTGGCTATTTTTAAGCATCTGAAGGGTTGTCATGTGTTTGCTTAGGTACCCTCATTGCGATTTCATAAAGCAGAAATAGAACTAATGAATACATCGTTACACAGGGACCAGTTATGAACTTTATATAAAGAGCTTTCTAACAGCTAGTGTGTCTAAAATTGCAGTGAGTGACTAGACTAGATGCCCTTTAAGGTCCCTTTCCTATGCTGTGAATGTATGATATGATCTAAAGGTTAGGAATGATGTATTATGGAGAGAATTTGTTTCCAGCTAGATATCCATGTATTATTAAGGTCCTTTAGGATACCCAGTCTAGGTAGCCTTGTCTATTTTTCTATTAAATTCTGGGTGAAATATATTCTGTCAATCTCTGAGATTAATAGTTCTATTTTCTACTCACTGTTTTTTGAAAAATTCCATTACTGAAGTAATTTGTGGGGAAAAAGAACTAACTTTTCAAGACCCTTTTCTTGAGGCTATCAACATATACATTCCACGATTTCTTCACTTCTCAGCCTTCATAGCTATCTAAGATTATGTCTCTAAAACATTGACAGGTAAACATTTAGAATGATGCAATTCCTAGGTTAGGCAATGGTTGGTGCTAATTACTTGAAGTAAGAGTGTAATCTTACTAGATGGAAGCAGTTACCATAATCAATTTCTGTGTTTGTGTTTGCGCAATCATGCCTTTTGTGTGATACTCAACTTTAGAAAAATTACAAAGTTAAAATAGTTACATATTTAACAAAAAGCATTAGACAAGTTTTATAAATATGATCAATTACTAAGGAGAAAGGTAGAAATGAACCATAACTTAAATTATACAAAACATAGATGCAGAAAAATTTAAATATAAAAGAACACAACAAATATCTTTCCCTCAGGATAACCAAATGGTGGACAAGGAACAGTTTCTACATACAGATAATAAACTAAGAAAGAATGATCATATTTCAACCCTGAAGGGATGGATGGATAAATTCAATGATCATCAGTGACTGCAAGCATCAGCACAAAGAGAGACAAGCAGATATTATGCACCTCCTAACGGAAGTGCACAGCATCACCTATGGAGTAATCTTGTAAAACATAAACCAAAAATACAAAAAAAAAATCTGATTAAGCTTCTACCTCTAGCAATGTAAAGAAATACAGGCGGCTGAGGAACACATTAAAGAACACCAAAGTGTTGCAGTCTGCAAAATCCAGACTATGGGAACCAGGAAAGAACATAAGACCTGTATTGCTACTGTGTAATGATAAAAATGGCAGTGAAAAATAGGTGATGTGTGGAAGAACCTATAGATTATAAATGACTTAGGGGATATAATAATCCCATTGGGCACCAGTTCAAGGAAACTGATTTTTAAGATTTTTTTTTTTTAATTTGACAGAGAGAAACACAGCAAGAAAGGGAACACAAGCAGAGGGAATGGTAGTGGGAGAAGCAGGCTTCCCGCAGAGCAGGGAGCCCGATGCGGGGGCTCCATCCCAGGACCCTGGGGTCATGACCTGAGCCGAAGGCAGACGCTTAACGACTGAGCCACCCAGGTGCCCCAGGAAACTGATTTTTAAAAAGTATGTAAGGCTGTCAGTTTAATGTGAAAGATAACTGCAGCTTTTACATCAATGACTTAATTTTTTAGGATTATTGTATTGGGTTGATATTTTATAAAAGAGTCCTTATTTTTTTAAAAATATAAACTGAAATACTAAGAGAAGGAATGGTGTAATGTCTTGGGTTTGCTTCACATTATTCTAGCAGCAGAAATGGGGGGTGGTAGATGGGGTTGTAATTAGAGCCAGATTGACCATGCACTGGTGATTGTTGATGCTGAGTATCAGGCATTTTGGTATACAAGAATAGTATACTATTCTTTCTACTGGTGTGTACGTTTAGGATTTCTGTAATTAAGTTTTTATTATAAATATGCCATTAAACTTGAAATCCTAAGTGAAACAGATCACTTTTTAGGGAAAAAATGGCCAAATTGTTTCATAAAGAAATAGAGAATTCTAATGAAACAAATTGAAACTGTTCAAAACTCAAGTAACACATGTTCCATGTCAAGCATTTTTGAAGGCCAGTTCTTCCAAATGGTCAGGGAGAAGTAAGTCACCATCTCATGTAATCTCTTCTAAAGCATACAAAATGAGGGGCAAGTATTCAGCTATTTCTCACAGCCTAGCTCTCCCTGATTCAAAAACCAGATGAGGACTCCCCATGAAAATAACACTTGAGCTAAGCTTGCTCACACAGCAGTAAATATCTTAAATAGATTAATAGCATATTCAACACAGCAGTGTATTAAATGAGCAAACAGACTATGTCTTAGGAACGAAAACACGATTTAACATTAGAAAATACTTTCCATGCTAATCTTCTCTGTATCGTTCCAATTTTAGTATAAGTGCAGCCGAAGCGAGCACTAGAAAATACTTTCCATTGTAATTCCCTACATTAACGAATCAAAGGAGTCTATTAGTTTGCTAGGGTTGTCATAACAAATTACCGCAGCTTAAACAATAGAAGAACTTTATTTCCTTCCTTATAATTCTGGAGGCTAGAGGTCCAAGATCAATGCGATAGCAGGGTTGGTTTCTTTTGAAGCCTCTTTTCTTGGCTTGCAGATGGCTGTTTTCTCCCTCTATCTTCACATGATCTTTCTTTTATGTGTTAACTGTCTTCTAATCTCTTCTCATAAGGACACCAATCTTTCTGGATTTGGGTCCACCCAGATGACCTCGTTTTACCTTAATTACCTCTTTAAATCTCCTGTCTCCAAACGGTCACATTCGGAGTAACTAGGATTTAGGAATGCAACGTATGAATTTTGGGGTACATAGTTCAGCCTGTAACAGGAGAAAAAACATTTGATTACATTAATGGGTACAGAAATGAAAAACTTAGAAACTCAGCACAAGTTCATGGGAAATCTTTTAGCAAGCTAAGATCACAGGGGACTTTCCATTGCCTGAAATCTAGAGCAATATGCATTAATGTGAAATGTTAGAAGCATTTCCATTAAAATCTCAGAAAAGACACAGATACATGCTATTACCTCTACTGTTCGAAACTCTACTGGAACACAAAGCTGGAGCTGTGGATATCTAAGAGGTATGAATATTAAAAAGAAAGGTACTATTTGGTGATGTGATCACCTATGTAGAAAACTAAGGAATAAGCATGTGGGATATTCAAATGAATAAGAAACCTCAGAAAGATAGTGTAAGTTCACTATAGCAAAGGCAAGAGCCTTGCCACACAAAAGCAATAATCAATTAGAATATGTGATAGAAAATATCTCATTCACAAAGCAACAAAATCCAAAAATTAAATGAATCATTACAAAAATGTATGAGAGCCTTATGGAAGCAACTATAAAAGTTTACTAACAGGGCGCCTAGGTGGCTCAGTTTGTTAAGCATCTGCCTTTGGCTCAGGTCATGATCCCAGGGTTCTGGGATCCAGTCCCACATTAGGCTCCCTGCTACTTGGGGAATCTGCTTCTCCCTCTGCCCCCTTCCCCTACTTGTTCTCTTTCCCTCTCTCTCAACAATAAATAAATGAAATCTTTAAAAAAAATTTACTAACAGATTCAGGTAAAATAAGTCCCAAACAAACAGCAGTGTAGCACATTTATTGACGGAATACACATCATCGTAAAGATGTCAATTCTTATTTACAGCCTTAATGTCTTACTTGTGGATATTGAGATGACAATAGAGCTTCAGCTCCTGTCTTCTCCCAGAATTGGGCCCAGAAAACTATAGAAGGGAGAATAAAAACAAATATCAATAATAAAATTTAAGGGGCGCCTGGGTGGCTCAGTGGGTTAAAGCCTCTGCCTTCGGCTCAGGTCATGATCTCAGGGTCCTGGGATCGAGCCCCGCATCAGGCTCTCTGCTCGGCGGGGAGCCTGCTTCTCCCTCTCCCTCTGCCTGCCTCTCTGCCTACTTGTGATTTCTCTCTCTGTCAAACAAACAAACAAACAAACAAACAAACAAACAAATAAATAAATAAATAAATAAATAAAATCTTTAAAAAATAATAAAATTTAAACAACAAAACATGAGAAACCCCTAGGGGAGACTGAGGACTGTGTTGAACTGATACTTGTGTTTGGGGTGAGGGAGTTCTGGGCCTAAAAGAAGTTGGGGAGACTTTGTAGCTTGTAATAATAGAAGACAGATGGTAGGCTAGGGAGAGGCAAGCCTTTTAAACTTCTGCTCCCGCCTCATTGCAGAAATCTGAGACTGCACCTCAGAGTACAGATGCAGGAGCCCTGGGGTAGTGTCAGGACAGCAAGGAAGACAGGGTTGATCGAGGCAGTATGACTCCAGTCTGCTAATAATCATCTGAAACCAAGTAGGGAGTAAGGACTGGTCTTTAAAAAATTATTTTAACAGAATATAAAGTATGAACTACAAACAAAATAGTGAATGAATGAATCACCCATAGTAAGGGTAGGTATTTTTTCATGAAAAAATATATTACATGTATGCTTCGGAGAGATGCATAATGCATAAGGTATTTCTCACTATGAATGAGGGTCATAAAAAAGGAAATCAGTGCACTGGACAATGCAATATCACATAAACTCAAAAGAGGTCAGACCTTCCAAAATCATGCTGTTCAGCCTCTTCTATGTAAAAAGTAAATTTTTTAGAATAAAAAGTTTCCAAAGTCTAAGTCTGGCTGGTGAAGAAACCTCACAGGAAGTTGGGCTTC
>JAQQSY010003621.1:0-12834 GCA_028646535.1 Procyon lotor
TGTGTATGGTGTAAGAGAATGGTCAAGTTTCATTCTTCTACATATAGCTGTCCAATTTTCCCAGCACCATTTATTGAAGAAACTGTCTTTTTTCCACTGGATATTTTTTCCTGTTTTGTCAAAGATTATTTGACCATAGAGTTGCGGGTCCATTTCTGGGCTCTCTATTCTGTTCCACTGTTCTGTGTGTCTGTTTTTGTGCCACTACCATGCTGTCTTAGTGATCACCGCTTTGTAGTAAAGCTTGAAATCAGGCAATGTGATGCCCCCAGCTTAGTTTTTCTTTTTCAGCATTTGCTTAGCAATTCAGAGTCTTTTCTGGTTCCATACAAATTTTAGGATTGTTTCTTCCAGGCTTTTGAAAAAATCCAGTGGAATTTTGATCGGGATGGCATTGAAAATATAGATCGCTCTGGGCAGTATAGACATTTTAACAATGTTTATTCTTCCGATCCATGAGCATGGAATGCTTTTCCACCTTTATGTGTCTTCTTCAGTTTCTTTCATGACATTCTGTAGTTCCTCGAGTACAGATCCTTTACCTCTTTGGTTAAGTTTATTCCCAGGTATCTTACGGTTCTTGGTGCTACGGTAAATATATATATATATATATATAACATTATATATATATATATATATAACATTATATATATATTATATATAATATTACAAAAAGAAAGGGAGTATTAATGTTGCATGAAGATGAAATTTAAAAACATTATGCAGAGAAAGAAGTCAGACACGGAAGGTAACCTATTAGAAGATTCCATTTCTGGGGGTGCCTGGGTGGCTCAGTCATTAAGCGTCTGCCTTCGGCCCAGGTCAGATCCCAGGAGCCTGGGATCAAGCCCCACATCAGTCTCTCTGCTCGGCAGGAAGCCTGCTTCTCCCGCTACCATTCCCTCTGCTTGTGTTCCCTCTCTCGCTGTGTTTCTCTCTGTCAAATAAATAAAAAAAATCTTTAAAAAAAAAAAAAAAAAGAAGATTCCATTTCTGTATAATGCCCCCAACAGGCAAATCTGCAGAGCCAAAAAAACAGATAAACATGCCAGGAACAGGGGGTGGGAGGACTGAGTAACTGCAGGGGTTTCTTTTGGAGGTTAGGCTGTGTCAGGTAGTGGTGATACTTGGACAACTTTATTAATATACCAGAAGCCACTGAACTGTATATCTAGATATATCTGTATATCTAAGAATACCCATGTATTCTTCAGGTATTGGGTGAATTGTTAGGTCAACTCCATAAATTTGTGTGATGGTGTTACTACAAGTCCTCTATCTCAATATAAGTTTCTTGTGTTTTATTTACCTCTTAGATGCTATATATCTGTATATTTATTGCATTCCTTAAAAAAAAATCTCATGGATATGCTGTTGGTTTTGCTTTACATATTTTGACACTCTGCTTTTAAGTGTGTACCCACGTTTACGTTGCTATGTCTTGACAAATTAACCCTCTATATCTCAGAAATGAACGGTGCCATGGTACATATTAAGTTGTCCAAGGCTGGTGTCAAAGAAAATAGGAAAATATTAAAAGCAGCTAGTTCTGATAAATAATTTTAAGAATGTTCATAGGCTTTTTGTCAAAAATGATGCGGTCCCTCTTTATCTCTGGCAATGCTCCTTATCCTTCTCGACTTTGTCAGATACTAATGCAGCCACTCCTGCTTTTCTATTCTTGTTTGCATGTTAAATCATTTCCCACTTGTGCTTTCATATTTAAATGCACCTCTCATAAATAGCTAGGTCTTGCTTTTTAAACCAATCCATCAGTCTCTGCCTTTGATGTGGTGTGTTTAGACCATTTACAATTTATGAAGTTAAAAGTTTAGGATATAATTGGATTTATTTTTATTCTGCTCTTTGTTTTTTTTTCCTTTGTTCTTTCTTTTTGGCATTTAAAAAAATGAATGGGATTTTTTTAAGGATTCTGTCTTATCTCTGCAGTCAGGCTTATTAGTTTTTATTTTAAATTGCTCTAGGGAAGTAATGCTTTTATTTTTTTCATGGTTAAATGAGAAAGAATCTTTAGTTACCAGTGTGTTTGCCATTTCTGATGCTTCTTAATTTTTTGCATAGATAGGGGTTGGCATTTTATGGTCTGCCATATGATTGTGTAAGTAAAGTTTTATTGTGGTACAGCCACACTCATTCATTTATTTATTGTGTGTGGCTGCTGTCATGGTACAATGGCGGAGCTGAATATTTGGAATATAATCTGAGTAGCCTGCAAAGCCTAAAATACTTTTTACTGACTCTTTAAGAAAAATGTTTGCTCACCCCCAGTGTAGGTTCAGGCTTTCATCAGATGGAATCTTTTGCCGTAGGAACTTCCCTTGATGTTTTGAGGAGGACAATCCTGCTGACAGTAATTGCTCAGCCTAGACGTCTAATGTTGCAGGCCAGTTCACCTTTCTGCCCTTCCCTTAGGGGTAGAGACTATTTTCTGATTTCTCTTTGCTGATCTTCAGTGGATCTTTACCTATGCCCTGGAGATGACAGCCTTTGATGTCCTTTCCTTAGAGTCCTACAGCTCTTGTTCACAGGAGAGAAGGATCGGGACAGGGCTACTTAACTGCTTTCATTGGGAACTCATCCCAATCTTCCTTATGATCTCCATGTGAAACTCTGCAAAGAAGAACCTTTGAGGGGGTGCCAACTCCCACATGTTCATGGAACCCTGGAGTTCTTTGCACTAAGGTTCACACACACTTGGCCTTTTATACCCAGCTAAAGATGCCAGCTTACCCACTGTATACTGATGCACATTACCCTGTTCTACTTCAGATGAGTAAGTGCTCTTGTCTCACTTCCTCAGGCTGCTTGTCTAACCTTATATTTTTGGCTAGTTGTTTGCCGTACAATTTCTGCTCTCATTGGTTGAGGAAACAGTATGTTTTTATAGATTATTTGGCTTTATCTTGTTGTTAAGGCTGAGGCAGTCCTCTTGCCAGATGTCTACAGCCTAAGCAAATGCTAGAAGTCCCTTTATATCTTCAAATGTGTGTTTTTGTTCTCCTTTCTTTCCCCTTTCCTTCTAGGACTGTAATGACACTATGTGTTAGAGAAGGCAGTATTAGTTCTATTTTCATTTTTTTCCCCAATCTTTTTTCTCTCTGTGCTTCATTTTGGATGGTATCTATGGCTTTATCTTTTATTTTCCTCATCATTCATTCTACAACATCTACTCCATCAGTTTGGTTCATTGCACTTTCTATTTTTGGTATTTTGTTTAGTTCCTTTCAGTTTGTTTGTATTTTACATTTACATTTTCACATAGTTAAAAACAACTTTTTAAAAATATGGAATACAAAATGTATACATAATAATATATAATTATTTTTTTTAAAGATTTTATTCATTTGACAGAGAAAAACACAGCAAAAGAGGGAATACAAGCAGAGGGAATGGAAGTGGGAGAATCAGGCTTCCTGCCGAGCAGGGAGCCCCATGCGGGGCTCGATTCCAGGACCCTGGGATCATGACCTGAGCCGAAGGCAGATGCTTAATGACTGAGCCACCCAGGCGTCCCAATAATATATAATTTAAATATAATTACTCTTACCTTTTTCCAATAAGTTTCACAAATATGCATGGTCATATAACTACCACAACAATCAAGAAACATTCTCCTAAATTAGGAGTATTCAAGTAACAACCACAGCCAAAACCATTTTCAGAAAACAGAAGTTTTCTCCTGCCCCTTTGAGCAAATAGTCTATCTGCATCTCTAGCCTTTGGCAACCTCTGAACTGTTTTCTGTTCGTACAGTTTTGCATTTTCTGATACTTGAAATGCAGTACGCAGTCTTCTGTGTGTGTGGTTTCTCTCACTTAGCATATGATTTAGAAATTTTTTGATGTCATTAAAAGTTCATTTCTTACTGTAGCCATTTTAACCTTCTTCTCTGATAATTCAATCATCTCTGTGCTTCCTTGTGTGAATTTTTTTTTTTCTGGGAAATACAGTGCATGTTTTTCTTTTTTCCTGTCAATTTTTCATTAATCCAAGACATTTTCAAGTATGTGATTGATTGCGGGGTGCATTATATTCACATAGAGACTGTTGGGCTTTTTCCTGGAGGGAAATTACAATTCTGGAACAGCAAATTAATTCTTTCAAGGCCTGTTTTAAAGGATTTTTAAAGTCATCTATATTGCAGGCCTTACATTAGGTCTGACTTAGTCCTCACGTTGGTGAGTTAACCTGTGGGATCACTCATTAAACCTCCATGTATTCAACAAAGTCTCTTCATTATGGCCTCTGTGATCTTGGATGACTCTCATCCTTTTGTGAGCTCCTGAATTTTTTTAATTTAAAGTTCCCTTGAAGTTTTTCTTTCCTTGAAAACTGTTCTTCACTCTCTAAGTGCACAGTTTAGTATTTGGCCAAAGACTACAATCGATAGATATTTTTTCCTTCTGTAGCTCCTTCCTTTTGATACTGTATTCCTTAAGTTCGAGCTTTCATGACATCTCTGTCTCATCTTCTCATTGATAGACAACTAGGCTCTGTTAGTATTCCAGTCCATGAATCATGCTCTAAAAATTGCTTATAGACCAAAATATTGGGTGATGATGGGACTGACTTCATTTTTTCCCCTTCTTTCAGAGATTTCATTGTTCAATATCTGAAAAGAATTAGTGTATATTTCTCAGTTTTTTAATAGTTTAGAGTGGGATACCTCCCTCCTGACCTAAAACAGAACTCCCTTTATGATACACTTTGATAAACGGAATTCCTTATTTTTAATATGGTTGATCTTTGTCTTTATGGTTTGTACTTATGTTATATATAAATACTGTTTTATGTTATCTTTTCAAGACTTGCAAGTTTTATATTGAACAATTTAGTGCTTACTGTTTGGTATTGCTTTCTGTGTGGTATTTCACTGTTCTGTCTTCCCCTTTGTATCACCAGTTGTCCTAACTCCACTTCTTGAAGAGCTAATCCTTTACTTGCTATTCTGCAATGTCTGTTAGACCACGTACCAGATTTCCATCTATGGTTGGTTCTCTTTCTCAGCTTTTCTTAGGTATGTAATCCTTTCCATTTCTGAAGTCTTTAAGTATCTGAAGTCATTTTTTGTGGCTGCTTTATATTCTTGCTCGCAAGAGCATGTTTGGTCATTTCTTTCTGTGTATATTTTTACTGTCTGATAATGATTTCAGCAGTGCTGGCCATGGCGATTCTTTGAGTTTTATGATGAATATAGTTGGTTCTGACACTATTTAAACACATTTCTGCACTCTTCCCAGGGCACTGACCACCCAGGACACTTAAATTTTTCAACATGGTTTTGTAGTATGTCATACTTCTATGGTCCTTCCTCATGTAGGTGTCTCCAATCTAGCACCTCAATCTTCTCAGACCCCAGTTTTTGTTTCCTGTTGATTCATCTGGCGAATATTTTAAAACCCAACTATCTGGATACACAGATACCCCTGGGAAATAGCAAGGTCAAATCTTCTATTACCTCTATGAAATTACAGATTTTGGTCATGTATGCCCATAACTTTTATTCCCTTACTTAATTAAAAGTATGTTTTTTGGCTTATATATCTTTTTAATTTCTATGGGTTAGGATAGTTTTTGTTCTTCATCAAGTTGGCAATATTACCAAAAATGTGCATTTTAGTGCTCTCAACAAACAGAAGCATATTCTTGTGCAGGAAATGTCACATAATGGGTGCTCTCATGGAGGGGTATCTAAAAACTTCAGTCTGACTCAGTCTTGGGAAGTAAATCTAGGATGTTAAATAGAATGTAGGTAGTGGGTGTTCAGGTATAGTGTATTATCATTACATTTGAGATGTTGCTAAAGTAATTTAGATTCAGTGTGCTAATTTAGATAATGACAAAAAAATGACCAATGATATACCCACTTAACTATTTAGCAGTTAATAAGTCTGTGTTTGGAATAAAGGAAGAGAGAAATTTGCACCAAAAACTATAAATCAGTAATGTCTCTAAATACTTAATCTATTTTTTTTTAATTTAATTTAATTTAATTTAATTTAATTTTTTTTTTTATTTATTTGACAGAGAGAAACACAGCGAGAGAGGGAACACAAGCAGAGGGAATGGTAGCGGGAGAAGCAGGCTTCCCGCAGAGCAGAGAGCCCGATGCGGGGCTTGATCCCAGGACCCCGGGATCATGACCTGAGCCGAAGGCAGACGCTTAATGACTGAGCCACCCAGGCGCCCCTTTTTTTTTAATTTTATATGAGGATTTCACATGAAATCCTCACCCTACATGTTGTCTGGTACTTTGTGACTATATCAGTGCCTAGAATGGAGTGCACATGCATAGTCAGTAAGGTACACAGAATACAAAGTGGGCCAAGCAGCCTTCTATGATGAAGAAAGTAGTTGGAAATTTCACCCTGGTAGTGACCTATGCAAAATGATAAAGAAAAAGATAATGATATTTAGCTGAAAAGAAACCTATAGCAACTAAATTAGACTGTTCTCAGCTCTCACCAAACTATATTCAATATCAGGTGATAATAAATCCATACCAATAAATTTCTGGGAGAAATTGTGACCCAAGAATATTTTGCTCAGTCTGGATTCAGTTTTGATACTAGAACAGAAGACATACCTTTCTAAACAGGAAAGAACTCAGGGAATAAAGCATCCATGTACACTCTTGGAGATAAAACAAACTATTTGCTGATAAAATTCAGAGAAATGGAGAAGTGAAACTAAATAGAAGTCAAGAAATGAGGCCTCTGGGTTAAATATCTAATTGTAAATACAGAATTCATTGACATATGGAATTACACTACACAACTGTGCATATTGTCATAGAACAGGATGCCAAAGGTATAAATATGAACATTGTAAAAGGTATGTAAAAAATAACTCACCAATACAGAAGGGTGTAGGAAGGAAGTTAGTAAAAACTGAGAATGTTGTCTTCATTTTTTGTTGTGGGAAGTCATTTCTTTTCTTTTCTTTTTTCTTTTCTTTTCTTTTCTTTTTTTCTTTTCTGGTGAGCAGCAGAGGAAGATTTATTGAGGGATAGTTAAATGGCAGTACTTGGCTCCTGAAGAGGTAGGGGACCCGAGAAGGTAGCCTGTGGGAAGTCATTCTTAATGCCTAAAGTAAAAATATGGTTTAAAATAATTATAGTAAGATTTTTTTCTTAATATTAAATATTTTGGGAAACTATCTTAATAATTTTATTTATTTGAAAGTCAGAATTCTGGGGCGCCTGAGTGGCTCAGTGGGTTAAAGCCTCTGCCTTCAGCTCAGGTCATGATCTCAGGGTCCTGGGATCGAGCCCTGCATCAGGCTCTCTGCTCAGCCTGCTTCACCCCTCTCTCTGCCTGCCTCTCTGCCTGCTTGTGATTTCTCTCTTTCTGTCAAATAAATAAATAAAAAATCGTAAAAAAAAGAAAAAGAAAAAAGAAAGTCAGAATTCTTTGTGGGGTTTTTTTTGGTGTTAAATTTGAATAAACTAAATTGGATACTTGTTATTAAAGTCGCAACCTAGGAGCACCTGGGTGGCTCCGTGGGTTAAAGCCTCTGCCTTTGGCTCAAGTCATGATCCCAGGTTCCTGTGAATGAGACCCACATTGGGCTCTCTGCTCAGCAGGGAGCCTGCTTCCCCCTCTCTGCCTGCCTCTCTGCCTACTTGTGATCTTTCTCTCTGTGTCAAATAAATAAAATCTTTAAAAAAAAAAAAAAGTCGCAACCTATAAGGGTTTCAAGGGATCTGGAAAGGAAATAATAGAAATTTTACTTATATTTATTTTTAATTTACTAATAAGGAAATTAAGCTTTACCGTATTATTAAGTTTCTGTGGTTAGTCACTATGGTAAATTAATTAGTTACATAAATGGTTCTAATTTTCCACTACTACCTATAAGCGTGCTCCTTTTAAGGTAACTTGCAGTTCATCCCTTTAAAGTTAGAGACCGTTTTCTCTACACCGAATTAGGGCTGGCCTTATGTCTTGTTTTAGCGAATAGAATAGTGGTAGAAGCAAAAACATTGTTGTTCTGAACCACAGAAAGGCTTGCCTCCTTCACTCTCTTTCCTGGATTCCCGTGACTGCTGTGTGAACAAACAGGCTGCTTAATCTCTTAATTACCTTCTTCCATCTCCATTTGCCCTTCTTAAGTCCACTCCCTCTACCTATCTTCCTTCCACACACACCTAATATTTAAGTTTTCTTTTTCCATTTTCTCTGGTTTTCCTTTGTTTTTCTATCCTTCAAATTGAAAATTTGCCCTGGTGGATTTTTTAAAATTATTATTTATTTATTTTAGAGAGAGAATGCCCATGAGTGGGGCAGGAAGGGGCAGAAAGAGAGAGAGAATCCCAAGCAGACTCCCTGCTGTGGGAGGAGCCAAAGATGGGGCTCCATCTAAGGGCCCTGAGATCATGACCTGAGGTGAAATCAAGAATCAGAAGTTTAACTGACTGAACCACCCAGGCACCACCCTGGTGGATTTTTTTCCTCAACTGAAAACAAATTGAGGAAAGGAAAGATGATTCTCTATACCACATGAAAACATTCACATACAAAATGAGTATTTGCTTGCACTTGTAGGTATTTTTGACAATGAGAAGAGTGGTTTTGCATGCATTCTTTGAAATATATGCTTGTTTTACTTTGTTTGGAAGTGAGTATTCAGAATGTTAGTAGTAATTTGCATTCAACCTAAGTATGTTTGCATTGTATGGACACAGCTAGGACTAACACTCTATAATGAACATTTTACCCTTGGCATTATTTGATATTGGAACCACCCTGCAGATGCTGATGACAGATGCCCCTTGATGTATTTCATTAATATCAAATTACAAACTGGATTACTAAATTGTCCATGTTCTTTCTCTGTATTACTGTAACATGAAACGTATTTCATTTCTTGTAAATTAAATATTCACAAGTCACTTGACCCTAGCTGAAGAGGCAAAGAAGCCAAAGAAACTTATTTTGTTTTTACTGTATTAGAAAAAAATAACATTCTCTTACAACACCTATTATTTACTCATCAAATAGAATAAAATTTTAAAACTCTGTTGGTTGCAGTGTTTTTTACATCTATATGTAATCCTTAGAAATCTTCCCAGTTATTTTATACGTATTCTTCTCAGTTATTTTATACAAAATCAGGCATTGTGCACAGTTGACATATTCTTTTCAGACTAAAAATAGGTGCATTTCATTCACCATGATGCAGGGCTTTTTCCATGATAATTTTTTTTCAGTTTCTTTGTCCATCTTAAAAGCAGCAATTTATATTTCCTGAAGAGTTGATTTTAGGACTACAGTGGTTTCTTTGTTTTCAATTGAAACTTATTCTTTACAAGATTTCTACAGAAGATATTGGAAAAAAAAAAGCAATCTTTATATATAGTCCAAATTTTTTTGACTTTCTCATAACCCTGAATAGGCTTTTACTTCAAATCTGCACCATATACTTATTTCCATCAAGTTGTGAAGGTGGGGAGCAGGTGCTGTGAGAAGTTTGAATAAGGTTATATATTGGGTAATTCCAAACAGTTTCAACTAGTTTCTAAGTCGTTTACAGAGAAACAGGTAATCATTCCTTTTAAGAAAGTCATATTCTCTGGTAGGAAAAAAAGGGGGAGCGGTTTGGGGAGAAGTCTTTGATTTTTTCCTTTAAGAGAAGTTTAGTGTTATTTTCGGTGTGTCTCATGGTACTGAGTAAACTAAACCCTTTTGGAAACTCTGTTTTATATGGGACTATAGTTAAGTCACATAAGTATAATATGAGTATAGTAAATGAGTTGGTAAAGCCTTTGAAATATTTTATAGATTGTCAGGTAGCGGTATTGGCCACCTTATTGACATCAGAGAATGTGTGTGGGTGTTGACATTCATTGATACTGTTTTGGGATTGTTTTACCTCTCCTTATTTGACTTCTTAGGACTGTATGTTTTCTGGGCCAACATCTTTCAGGGACTTACTTAAATTTCTCTTTCATATTAAAAATAAGACCTTTTCTCTGTGAAAATACAGGATTTGAAAAAAAAGTGTATGTTTTTAAACATATTATTAAATAAACAATTTGCGTGAATGTCAATAAAGCATAATTTGGACCAGAAAAGCCAATTTTCCTGGAAGTATAAGAGAAAGATGTTGACAGTAAACATATCATGATGAGCTTTTATTCCTGCTAACATATGGAGTCCACATTACCCGCCCTCCATCTTACTGTTTGGTTGACTTTGTTATCTTCTTCTGTACAACTCTGTTATCATTTTAGACAACTTAAGTATTTGAAATGAAAACCAAAGATGATTGGCTCTGAGGTAATTGTGAGATAGGGAAAAGGGAAGAGTGTATAGAAAGACTCTATTTTTAGTGATTGATTTGAAAAATGCACTTTCCAAAATCTTGATTTCTAATGCTGTTTCACTTCTTGTCCTCTCATAAGTTCCCTGCTGCAGTGATGCTAAGCAAACCCTAGCCTAGTGACTCTTGGGCTCTGTTATTATTAGTTAAAAGTGTGGGGTGGACCTTGTACATTTGGTGTGAATGGATTATACATGTGTGGGAGGACATGTTTTTATTTATAAGTACGTGTGTGTGCATGTGTGTGTGTATTCCTCTTAATTTCTTGGATATTTTTTAGTCTTCAACCATGGTATATCCAAACCTGAATTAAGTAGCAGATTATGGATGTGTTTCCATGCTCATTTGCTTCAGAAACCATGTATATTCACTAATAAAGCACTAAGGAATGCATGGGAAAGATAACATGTATGGGGATGTGCATGTGTTTTTCAGCCTTCCAGGATGTTTGAGTTTGTTTCTTAAATGCCAAACAGTATTTTAAAGATTAATTTCAAAGTACAAGCTAATGGTACCAGTTTTCTGATAAAATTTTTGAAGCATGAACTTAGTATTTCTTCCTCATTGATGAGTAAACCAAGTGTACCTGACACCAATACAGAGGTAGCTAGTGATGCTGTTATCCTGTCAGGGTTTGACATTTTTGGACAAAAAGTGTTAGATCACTTATAAAACGTAATTTGTCTGAGAAGTACACTCAGCTAATGAATTGTTGAGCACTACATCAAAAACTGATGATGTACTATATGTTGACTAATCGAACATAAAAAAACAAAGATTTTTTTTAAAAGTATCCAAAATTCATAGAGTTTAAAAGTTTGAAAGATAGGTTGTTTTGTTTTGTTTGGAAGCGAGTATTCAGAATGTTAGTAGTAATTTGCATTCAATCTAGTATGTTTGCATTGTATGGACACAGCTAGGACTAACACTATGATGAACATTTTATCCTTGGCATTATTTGATATTGGAACTACTCCAAATAAGTCATAGAGTTGAAAAGTACATTCTTATTGGTTACAATACATTGTTACAAAGGATGTAAGATTTGTTACTACTGATAACTCTTATGTTGGCAAAGGATTTTTAAAATTTTTTAAAATAAAAATGACTATTTTATCATTAAACAGTAATGCTACTGCCTAAATGTCCTTCTGAGCTATTGAAATAGCTGCCAGTGAATTATTTTATGAGTATTTCTTTAGATATTTTTGAGCTGGTAATTTTTTGTTTAACAGTCTAAGAAATCTTTTAATTTTCACTGAAATTACAAATTGGCAGTTTAACAAGCTTCCCTTGTTTTTTAATTAAATCTTTATGAATACTCGATAAGTTTTTTTTATTCAGTAAACTGAATTAAAATTAAATTACTTATTATTCTTCATTGTGGAGTTATTTTTTATTTCTTCTTGCTGTAAAAAATGACAGCCAAGATTGATCAGTATATTAAATCTTATAAGTTAGCTAATGTCATAAATAGCAGTAACACCCTCAGGAAAAAATATTTCTTGCCGAAATAAAATACTTTACAAGTGTTCCTGGCCAAGAAGTTCTCTTATCTAAGCCTGTACCATGTAAGAAAAAATACATACATATAAGAAAAGTATAGAAGGGTGGATCTCTTTATTGAGGGCTGTGGACTCTAACTAAACCCCAAAACCAATAAGCAAAACTAGTCAACAGCCAGCTAAGATTCAAGAGAAGGAGACAGATTCTCTTTCTTCATAGGAGGAAAACAGCCACTTGTGTATACACAAAAACTGCCATCAGTTATAGTCAACAGGTAAAGCCATACCAATGCAAGACCTAAGAGAGTGACACAGGCTCACTGCCTCAGAACATATTCTTGTCTCCTCAGGTCTCAGGAAAGATGAAAGTCTTTCTGGGCCTCAGGAAATGTTTGGGGCCCTGAGAGCCTCAACTAAGCAAAGATATGTGGGAGCCTTAGTTGGATATGAGTCCAAGGAGCCCCAGAAATCACCTTGTGCTTGCATGGGACTCAGCAGAGGCCCAAGTGGTGATTAGATTAATTTGACCTATTTACCTCAGCAGGATTGGCTGAAGTACAACCATCAGCTCTTCACAAAATGTCCTTGTGTTTACAGACCCTTTATACTTAAGAGGGAGTGTATTCACTGAGATACCACCTTACACCAGTTAGAATGGCCAAAATCAACAGGACAGTAAACAACAAATGTTGGAGAGGGTGTGGAGAAAGGGGAACCCTCCTACACTGTTGGTGGGATTGCAAGCTGGTGCAGCCACTTCGGAAAACAGTGTGGAGACTCCTCAAGAAATTAAAAATAGAGCTACCCTAGGACCCTGCCATCACACTACTGGGTATTTACCCCAAAGAAGCAGATGCAGTACAAAGAAGAGCCACATGTACCCCAATGTTCATAGCAGCAATGGCCACAATTGCCAAACTGTGGAAAGAACCAAGATGCCCCTCAACAGATGAATGGATAAAGAAGATATGGTCCATATATACAA
>JAQQSY010003622.1:0-12833 GCA_028646535.1 Procyon lotor
GGACGGGGGCGCCGTGTAGTGAGGGGAGCAGGGCAGGGCCGCCCTGGGGAATGTTCCAGGCGAGGCGCGCTCACGGGGCGGTCAGTCGGAGACGTGGAGACGTGTGGGGTGGGAGTCGAGGCGAGAGTTTCCGGGCTGGAGAGAGAGCCCAGTCAGTGCTCCCGGCCTGGCGAGCCCACACTGGACGGGCACCAGGGGGCCGGATGCGGTCACTGAGGGGCGTGGTCACGCCGTGTCCATCAGCCGGTGGGCGGGGGAACGAAACTCGGGGAACACACACTGCGGAGCATGGTTCATTCAGCCCTGAAAAAGGAGGCGTCTCACCGGGGGCTGCGCGATGAGCCTGGGGGCCACCATGCTGAGCGATGAAGCCAGTCACAGAGGGGCCGCGCTGTGGGAGCCACCTTTATGGAGCATCTAGAGGACTCGGGAGCTAGAATGGGGGACTTGGAGGGAAGGGTAGTTTCAGGGCCAGAAGACGGCAGCTCCGGGGTTTCTCTCACAACGACATGGGTATACAAAAAGCCCAGGAAGGGTGTTGTCTGCCCACATTTGGTGAGTCTGGACCCCTCCCCCAGGGGACCCCAAACAAGGGGCGTAGGCACATCCCTGCTGGAGGTGACAGTCCTGTGCTTTCTGGGGACGCTGCCTCCCAGGCCCTGGGGGCAGCCTCACTCGGTAGCACCTGACGCACAACGTTTTCTCCTTCCGCAGCCGCCATGGTGTGGACGGTGGGCATGGCCAAGCTGGATCCCTCCTCCCAGGGAGCCCTTCAGCTGCCCTACGACCCCGAGATGGGTGAGTGTCAGGGGGCTGCCCCTGCACCCAGGTCCACCAGGCCTGGCCTCTCTGGAGGGGTGCAGAGCTAGGAGGGGCGGAAGGGAAAGCGACCCCCCTGGACAGACACGTGCTGGGGACTGAGCGAGGGGGGGACGTCCAGCTCTCCCCCACTTTCCTCATGACACGTAACAGAGAGCCTTTCTGTCTGCCTCGGGCGGGGTGCTGGCTGATGGGTAAGGGCTGGGGAGCCCTGAGCTCAGAGATCCCTCTGACCGGACTTTTGTCTCTCTCCCTTGCCCCCGCCCTGCCTCACACCGTGACGGTCACGTTCTCTTCACGGACACCCAGAAGAAGACTCCTATGACAGTTTTGGGGAGCCCTCGTACCCAGAAGTCTTTGAGCCCCCCCTGCCTGGTTACCTAGGGGACGAGCTGGAGGAAGAGGAGGAAAGTAAGATCCAGAGGGTCTGCCTGGGCCCAGGGGTGGGGACGAGGGTGGGGCTTAGGCTCCCTGAAGCCAGGGGTGGGTGTGTGGGGAGAAGCCCTCCCCTCACGTCAGAAGTGGGCACAGAAGTCCAGGAGCACCCTGCCAGAGGTGGAGTCTCGGCCACCGCGGGCCACAGCGAGCGCTCTTCCCGCAGAGCCGAGCAGGTGTGGGTGGAGGGGCGTACTGTGCTGGGTGCGAGCAGTGACCCGGGCCTGGCTCGGGCGTACCGGCTGTGTGCCCTGAGCACCCACACTGGGCCCAGGAGGACCATGCAGGAGAACACGGGGACCGGAGTGCACTGACCCGCCTCCTTGACCTGGTCTCAGGGGCCCAAGGGAAATTGTCCAAGGGGGTGATTTCTGAGCTGGGAGTGGGGGTGCGGAGGCCGGGGGCCCACCGTCCAGGGTGAGTTAGAGGAAGGCCAGGCGGGACCCCCAGACCAGAGGTGCAGACATAGGACTGGGAGGCTCATGGGGGCTCAGAGGGCCTCCCAGATTGAAGTGGGGGTTCTGCTTGCTTGTACATCGTGCCGGGGGGGGCCGCCGGAGGTTTTGAGTTTTATGGGTGGAGAGACATGACCCAGAGGGGGCAGGGTTACAGCTGGTGGGGAATTCCGTCCCAGCGTGCGCGTGCATGGCCTGTAGGAGGTCCCAGTGTTGCTGTGGGGACACAACGTGTGGGTTCGGGGCTCGGGCAGGCTGGGCTGGACAGCCGCTAACAGCACTGCCCTACTCTCGGGCTGCCGTGGCTCCGGACTGCGGGGTCCCATGGGCCCCTCGACACAAAGCAGGTGGGCCACATCTGTGTCCTGGCAGAAGGACTGTTTTCATCCCCTTGAGAATGTGCCCTTGGACCCGTCGTCAAGGCCGTTTCCACACGGGCCCTTCCCTGTCCCTCCCTGTCCCTCCCTACCCAGTTCTGCCCCCACTGCCCTTTCAGTGGCCGTGATTCCCTAGGACAACCTGTGGGGCTCAGGAAAGCACTGTGCTTACAAGTACAGTTTTATTTTAAAGGAGAGAACTAAGGACCAGCCTTGTGAAGGGATGCGGAGAGCAGGTGTTGGGGGGTCCTGAACTCTCCCTGTGGAGAGCTCTCTTCAGGAGGCCTCAGGGCGGATCACACACACACACACACACACACACACACACACACACACACGCAGTCTTACTGGCTTGCGTTATGTAGCTGTGACTGAATCCTCACTCAGGGCCTGTCCTGTCCCCCCAGAGGCCAGCTGGGCCCAGTCCTAGCCCCCTTCTCACAAGGCTGGTCTTTCTGGTGGGCCAGCCCCTCCGGATCCTCTCACTTGGGTGAACTCGAGGGTTTAGGATTCTAGGTCTCCTGAGTAACAGACGGTCCTGTTCCTGGGAAATTCCGGGATGTAGTCTCTCTCCCGGGGACCAGGGACAAAGGCCAGAAAAATTCACGTCCCAGAAGCACTGGCACGAGCTCGAGAAGGAGGATGGAGCCTTGGGGGAGCAGCTGAGGAGGGCCAGCCCGTGGGGGGCTGTGCCGCACTCCGGGGCAGCCGAGACTGTGCCCCGGGGGCAGCGGGGGGCCCGCAGTGGTTTGTGAGCTAACATCCCGGGTAGACCCTGGCTGCCGGAGGGGCTGAGCCTGCGGGGAGACCAGGCCCCTGGCAGGGGCGAGGGAAGAGCGGAGCAGGCTCGGGCTGGGAGGAGATGGTGTGTGAGGAGCCGACGGGTGAGCCATGTGGGGCACGCGGGGCCGGCAGCTGGAAGCCTCGTGGGATCTGCGGGGGGACACTTGGCCGCCCCGTGAAAGGGCAGCAGTCCCGTTCGAGACCAGGGTCTGGGAGCATCCCGTACACATCCAAACCTGGGCCGAAGGGGGCGTGCGGAGGGTTTGGGTTGGAATAGAGACAGAGGGGCCCAACCGGTGTCTGCACGGTGGGGAGGAAGGGAGGCGCCCGCGGGGGACCTGAGGAGGAGGGGGCACCGAGCTGAGGGCAGCCGGAGGCCGTGGGCTTCCCCCCTGCGCACTGGCTGCTGGGGAGCCTGGGGCTTCCGGGCCTCGCAGGGGCACAGAACGGGAGCCCAGAGCTCGTCTGAGACATGGCTGAGAAGAAAGAGAGAAGGAAGGGCAGAGGGCGGGAAAGCGGGGGGTGGGAGTGAGCTAGAGGGAGACCGCCGGACCACCGTGAGGGGCGTGGTGGAGACAGATGGACAGACAGCAGGGGAAGAAAGGAAAGCAGGCTGCCAGAGATGGTGGGCCGGAGGCTGCTTCCCCTGCGGGGGCGGGAGCCAGCCTGCGGGGCTCTGGCCCAGCTGGGGGGCCCCCGGGAGCCCCAGGAGGCAGCAGAGGGGACCGGGGAGCCCCCGTGTGCCGTGAGAGGTAGCGGGGGGACAGCCAAGCAGCAGGCCTGCACGGGCAGCCTTGTTAGGTGAATGTCTGCCGCCAGCCGGGGCCTGGAAACCAGGACTGTGTCTGAAGGAGACAGAAGTGTCCTGTGCCTTTTCAGTTCTTAGCTGCCGTCAGCAGGAGAGAAGCTAATTACCAAATATGCTTACCTCTTGTTCACGGGAAGGGTCACTGGAGGGGCTCTGGGCATTGTGTGTGCTCTGGAGAGAAGTGAAATTAAATTTCCTAAAAAAATATTTGTAACTTATCCCTAAATCGGATAGCCTTCCCGCCAACCCCTGAAAGCACATTTTATTTGCTCTTTTCGTACTCAACGAAGTGTCAAGCCCCAGTTTTACCCCAATTGTCAGAAATGCCAGCTTTTCACAGCCCGGATGGCAGGGGACCCAGTCCAACGGCCCCCGTTTCCCCCTGGCTGCTGGTTTTCTGCGGCAGCCGGTTCCTGCCCCAGGGGCCAGGTGAGGTGGGCTGGCGGCGACCCTGCCTCGTCTGGATCCCCGCAGGGCCCCAGAACTCTGGCCCCCAGTCTGTTGGACCCCTTGGGGCAGGCGGAGCGGCTGGGCCGTGGGCCGGTGTCTGCCTTCTCTGCCCCTTTCTCTTGGGGCTCATGACACCAATGGGCTCGCTCTTTCTTCCCTGCACAGGAGGCGTCAAGCTCGGCCTGGGGGACTTCATCTTCTACAGCGTGCTGGTGGGCAAGGCGGCGGCCACAGGCAGCGGGGACTGGAACACCACGCTGGCGTGCTTCGTGGCCATCCTTATTGTGAGTGGGCTGAGGTACCCCTGCCCTGTCTCCCCGGTGGGGTGGGGGGAACCTGGGAATCCAAGAGGAGTTTCAGAGGCTGCTGTTCCTTGGAGGGGCAGGATGGTGGGGGCTGGGCAGGTCTGCCGGGAAGCCCCTCGAGACGAGACCAGGCTTACAGGGGGGTCCGGGCCAGGCAGGTGTGGCTGAGGGGCTCTGGCATCACGGACCGTGCACATGGCCGTGCAGAGGCTTGGCCAACCTTACGTGCGGTCTCATGACATCTGTGAGGCAGGGAGGGGGCCTCGTTACTTTGAACCCCAGCAATGACTCGGTGTGGCTGGGTACCCACGATGGGGAAAGTGTCCTAGGAGGATTGCATCTGAGAAGTGGAGCCTTTGAGCAGCACGTGCGGCCCCCGTAAGACCGCAGGGGGGTCTGTGACACCACAGGTGTCACAGCGCATGTCAGGGATGGGGTGGCGGACCCCCAGACTGACCTGAAGCCCTGCCCCACCCGGGGACAGGGCAGGGGCTCTAGTCCCCTGTCCCCTCCCTGTACCACTCTGCCCCCGTCGGCCAGGGAGGGACAGGACGGGCAGCCACTTCCAACGGGCTGGGTCACACGGCATTTTGGTTCTCCCAAGGTGCCAACTGCTGAGACCCTTCCCGGTCTTTCCGTGGAGCTTATGCAGCTCTTTACAAATACACGTCCCTTAAGGGGAGCCCGCCCGCCACTGGTCACACATGTCACTGCCTGATGGGGGCGGGGGTCTGGTAGAGCCGTGCCGTTCTGGGAGTCAGGAGGCTCCCGCATTAGTGCGCGGGGTGTTAGAGGGGTTGAGCGCTCCCCCTTGGGCGCGGCACGGGGCTCTGAGAGGCCCCGGGAAGATGGGGTGTCCAGGGCTGTTGGCCGACCCACCCCTCGCCGGCGCCCGAGCCCAGGGGTGGCCCTCAGCAGCTGCCCCCCATCCGCACCAGCAGCCACCACCGTCCTCCCCTCTGTGTCCCGCAGGGTTTGTGTCTGACCCTGCTGCTGCTTGCTGTGTTCAAGAAGGCACTGCCCGCCCTCCCTATCTCCATCACGTTTGGACTCATCTTCTACTTCTCCACCGACAACCTGGTGCGTCCATTCATGGACACCTTGGCTTCTCATCAGCTCTACATATGACGGGGGGCCAGGCACGGGGCCGGCAGCCGTGGGGCTTTGTCGTGGGGGCCCTCGCGTAGTTCTGTACTCTACTGCCATATATTTTTAAGACTTTTCTTTCCTTAAAAAAAAGAAAAAGTGTCGTGTTTACCTGGCGAAGAGGAGGAACCAGCTTTTTGGTGCTGGTGGTTTTGTCCCCTGAGCTCGGCTCACCGGCCAGAAGCGCCGGCAGTTGGTCTGGAGGCGCCTGGACCGCTGGGCCCTGGGGAGGGCGCGGCAGAGTCGCCCGGTCCCGCACTGCAGCCCGGGTGCTCCAAGGGCCACGGCAAGGGAGGGGACCAGGGGCTCGTGCTCGAGATGGCACCTAGCACCTGCCCGCTCCGGCCGGAGAAGAGAGCCAGTTTGCCCCGTGTGGAATGTCCCCAACGCTCTGTCTATGATGTCATTGTTATTTTATTACATTTAGAAATCGAGTCCTGTTCTTGTGACAGCAGTTACTGCTGGGAAGCGGCTTAATATCAATAAACAGATGAATCCTCTTGGAATGCCGGAGTTTGGTGTGTTTGTGAGTGTGGACCCCGCTCGCTGCGTCTCGTGGCCTCTCCCGGGAGGACGTGTGCAGGGAGGACGGGGAGGATGGGGAGAGTTGCCCAGTCGCCAAGGAGAGCGGTTCATGGCTCTTGTCCGCAGTCTGCCCTTGGTCCTCCGGCAGCACCCCCTGCGCTCCCCGGCTCCACCTGTTGCTGGCCGGGTGGGTGTTTTGTCCCGGAGGTTTGAGTCTGCCCTGAGCTTGAGCTTCGTCTCGTCCAATATGTTCTGGCTGTTGTTACGCGTCTGTTCACCCACTTTCCATTCAGACCACTTGGCTTTTACTTATGGGTATTTACGTCTACTAAGCGTTCTGGGGAGATGCTAATGTTTGGTCAGTGACATGCATTCAAACGAGCCCCCCAGGCAGGGGCTTGTACTACTGTTATGCGTGCCCGTCTTTTACCTTTGGTGGCTTAGGCCGTTGAGGCTTCTTTAAGAGATCCTTCGCTACCCTTGAGGCTTCCCGAAAGCCTAAATTTTAATTTTGGGGGCACCTGGGTGGCTCAGCTGGTTACGCATCCGACTCTCGTTTTCGACTCAGGTCATGATCTCAGGGTCTTGAGATCGAGCCCCCACGTAGGTCTCTGTGCTCAGTGTGGAGTCTGCTTGAGATTCTCCCTCTTCCCCTGCCCCTCCTCCTCTCTAAAATGAGTAAATAAATCTTTAAGACATTTTTAATTTTCCTATAAGGATTTTTTATACATCTGAAACTTATTTCTTTGCGTTGTTTTTGATGGGGGACCCAGTTTTGTCCGTATCTGCAGCCCTCTTTGTTGAATGGTCTCTCCTTTCTGTGGCATCTTGTAGAGCTGTCCAGACATCTGCCAGGTTTCCCCGGGCCAGGCTCGCGTTCTGTCCCACAGGTACCTCCGTCCTGTCCCACAGGTATGTGAGCTCTCCCAGGCCAACACCTTGCAAAGTGGGTGGAGGAGAGAAATTCACCGGGGGAAAGAGAAAATGGAGCTCCTCCTGAGTGGGTCCCTTCCCAGGATCCTGGAGGTGGGAATGGGCTCTGGGGGGCGGTCAGGGGGGCCAAGGTGGACGGTCCTCCTGGAGGTAAAACGAGGTGGGAGCAAGAGAGACGGAGGTGAGCCGTCCTGCCATCCAGGCAGGGCGGAGTGCCCACTGGTGGCTTGTGGTTACGCAGATGGGGTCCAAGCCTGCGGCCCCTGCTTCTCTTGCTTTAGATAGCACAAGCCCCCAAGAGGTCAAGCTGACCGACCATCTGGGGTAGAAACGTGCCTGTGGCCTGTGATCCGGAAATGGGGGTTTCGTTTGAGTTGATGAGGAGCAGGGAGGGTCCTGGGCCATCTGCGGGAACAAAGGACCCTATCAATCCCCACCTTCCCCTTGGCCGGTCAGGGAGGGTCGCGTGTAGGACGTAGGACCTCTGGACAGCTCGGCAAGGTGGCTGGGAGGGAGGATCCAGTCTGAGTGAATGGCCAGAGGCCTTGGTGGTGGTTTGTGAGGAGGTCCAAGAGTGGGGACCAGGGGACATGGGGCACTTTTGGGGACCCCGAGGCAGTGGCCATGGGCTTCCTGGACAGTGGGGATGCCAGCAGCAGACCCTCCCCAAGGCGCATGCAAGTGAGTTCTTGTGGCTGATACCTTTCATCCTTGTATGTCGGGAGGTGGGCTGACATGGCCTGGAGAGTAATGGGGGAGGGAAAGGAGCCGTGGTGTGGCCTCCCCTGACCCCCAGGCTTGGTGCCGTGGGTGGACCCTGCATGGCATGTCCCCTCGCCCCCACGGTCCGCAGCCCCGTGATCCTCCCGAGGGAGCGCTATGTCTGCTGACAGCTTGGAAACATTCTCCTTGGATTTCCTCCACTCTCACTTTGAGGGAGTTTTATTCCTGAGACCGAGGTCAGATTGCTCAGGCTGTTCCTGTCTTCTCCGAGCGGTTCTCTTCTGCTCTCCACCCCTTGGTGTGCCCTTCCTGCCCGCATTCTACACTCTATCTTCTAGCTTCGCAGCATTTTATTTTGGGGCAATTCTATATTTTTATTTGTTTTTATTTTCAGTAGCCTCCTCATCCAATGTGGTCTTGAACTCATGACCCTGAGATCAAGAGTTGCGCGGACTGAGCCGGCCAGGAGCCCCAGCTGTCGTGGAGTTCTAGCTGGGTGTCGTCGCCGTGACGGGCAAGCTGCAACCGGGGCTCCATGTTTGCTGGGCCAGCAGCGACCGCCCCCCCGAGTCCGGCTGGCACGGTCAGCGTGACTCGCTTACAGGATTCGGTGTGCAAGGAAAGCCGATTGTTTCTCAAACTTCCCAGATCCTTAATCCACATGTTCCTCTCCCGCGGTTGACCTGTCACTGTTCACGCAGGCAGTGTCTTCTCCGATCTCCCGGGAAAAACAAAGTCATGTGTATTCCTCGAATCCCAACTGTTATCTCCACGGTCATCACAGTGGTCTGCCTTGTCCTCTTACATCTCAAATGGCCGAGGGTGGGATCTGTGGATGAGGAACCAGGGAGGGTGCTGAGCATCACCGCACCCCCACCTCCCTGCACCGGGGACCTGGAGGGCGGGGCTGCTCAGGTGCGCCCCCTTCCTCCTGCCTGGCTTCCTCTCCTAGTCCCCCTCCAGGGGAGCTTATGGGGGGAGGGGAGGTGGAGACAAGCCCCGCCCCCACAAAACCCGTGGCCCCCTCTCTTCTCGTCAGGCGACAAAGCCATTCCTCAAGTGAACCCACCACGCAGGTGGGACTGGCCCCTAGTCACGGTTCCCTAGCAGGAGAAGAGCAAGCATAACCAAATGGTGCCTAGAAGGCTGATTCCTAGTCTGCCACCAGTAGCCACCGCCCACTGGCCGGTTCCACTCTCTGGGCCTCAGTTTCTCTCACGCATAAAGTGAAAGACAAAACACAGTAGTGACGGGCACCTAGATAGAGCAGTGGGTTAAGCATCTGACTCTTGGTTTCCGCTCAAGTCATGATCTTGGGGTCCTGGGATCGAGCCCCACGTTGGGCCCCCTGCTCGTTGATGAGTCTGCTTGAGATTTTCTCTCCCCCTGCTCCTCTCCCTGCTCAGGCCGTCTCTCTCTTTCTCTCTAATAAAATCTTAAACACAGGCACATTCGTGATTCCAAGGCTACTGATTTGAACTGTCATGAAAGTGAGCCTGACGGCATTTTAACGATTTTTAGAAGCTCTAACAAGGCTGCCCCAGCTGCCGGCTGATGTGCAGTATATGCCAGAATGATATACAAGATGAATGGACATGGAACTCTGAGGGGGGAAGGCAGGACCCTCTGCCCGGGGGGAGCTCTGCCTGCCCCAGCCCCTTGCCGAGGACACTCACTGCCCAGGGCTTGGCCCTATTGGGGGCCCTGTGTGTCGAGGGTCGTTTGGAGGGGCTGGTCCAGGCAGAGGGGGACTCTGTTGTCACCATGGACAGGGGCGATTCTGGGCATGATCTGCTCTTTTGGCAGGAGGCAATTGATTCGTCCCAGAGAAATTACCCATCCTTGGCGTACTCCAGGCAGTGTAGAGGCATGGAAATGAGACGTCTCTGGTCTCAAGGGGCTTGGAGTCAGGTTCACTAAGAGAAATTTTAGTTTCCAGAAGCCCAGGCCAGATGCAAGAGGGCTGTGGTGGCAAAACCAGCAGCACAGTGGAGCTGGTGAGGGGTGTCCATGCATGGGCGGAGGCCAGCCCCCCTAACTCCAGGAGGCTTCGCCGCGGGATGCAGGGGGGCTCAGCTAACCCCGTGTAGACGGGTGTGAAGAAGTCGTCAAATGTTCAGGATGCTTGGGCTGCAGGCACCTTCACACCCTCGTGGAGGGTAACAAATTGGTTAAACTAGTGAAGCCTCGCCTTAGTTTGGGCTCCAGGGGGCTCGCAGTTGGGAGTTTCTCTCCCATGACGAGAATAGAGTGCACTGGTCCGGTTTGGTTTATTCAGCAGTTCAGTGAAATCCTCATTGACAATTCCCTCATTCTTCCCATTTCCCTCTGCAGCATTCCTCCTGCTGCACAGAGCCAGGCACACAGAGACAAGAGGGGAGGGAGAGGGGGAGAACGAACCTTCCTGTGTCATTCTTTTGAGGTCAGTGAAAATCATTCCTTGTGACCCCTGCCCCTGGGGGATCTCCCCCTGCACCCCATCGGTGGGATTTGTGTCCCTTCCCTAGGCGATGAGTGTGGGGCTGTCAGGGCCAGCACAGAGCAGTTGGGACGTTACCCTGAGTGTCCCGGGGGCAGGGTGGGCACCTGAATGGAATCAGAGTTGTGTTGCTGAGGCAGGACCGAGAGCGGAGCGGGAGGCTCTACATGCGTGGGCAACCGCCGGCATCTGCTGCAGTAACTTTCTTACTTTTCTACCCCATTTTGCTTAGTAGCATTAGGAAATAAACCGGCCAGCTCAGCTCTGTGGGCCGTGCCCTGCTCCCCTCTCCAGGGAAGAGCACCTGTGTGGTGGGGCGAGGTGCCTGGGGCCCTGGGACGCCTCTGGCCCGCACAGCCTATCATGTCAATCATCTCACTCTTGTTCTGGGATAGTGTCAGGAGGCTTCACCCCGTTGCTGCTGAGTCTCCAGAACTTTCTCATCTTGCAACATCGAGACTCTGTACCCAGTGAGCGACTCCCCATTTCCCTCCCTCAGCCTCCGGCAGCCACCATGCTACTGTCCGTCTGGATGATCTTGGCTGCTCTAGGTCCTTCCATATGTAGAGTCGTGTCTTTTGGGGACTGGCCGACTTCACTCAGCCTAGTGTCCTCCAGGTTTATCTGTATCTTAGCCTATGACTATGTATTGCCTTCCTTTTGAAGGCTGATTAACATTCCGTGGTGTATATCGACCACATTTTCTTTCTCCATTCATCCGTCCATAGACATCTGGGCCGTACCGCCTCTTTGCCGCTGTGAACGCTGCCACGGTGAACGTGGGGGTGCAAGTACCTTTCGGAGATCTTGCTTTCAGTCCTTTTGTATATAGATCCACACGTGGGTTGGCTGGATCCTGCGGTAGTTTTACTTTTTGAGGAACATCCATACTGTTTGGGCAGCAACTGTACCAGTTTGCATTCCCACTGCCCGCGCACGAGGGTTCCCCTTTCTCGAAATCCTCTCCACCACTTGTGATTTTCTTTTTGATCGTGTTCATGTGGATGGAGACAAGATGGCAGAGAAGTAGGAGACCCTGTTTCAACCAGTCCCCTAAAGAGAGCTAAATATCTACCAGAACACTCTGAACACCCAGGAAATCGGCCTGAGATGTATGCGTATACACTTCTGGGTCTCTATGAGGGCAGAAGACGGCAGTGGAGAGGTAAAGCGGAGTGGGATAGCTCGGACTGATATCAGAGGATAAACAGAAGGGGGAGGGAGCCACCAGAAGGGACCCAAGGAGAGTAATACCCCAAAGGAAAGTGCCCGGTGGTTGGGGAGCAGTATTAACATAGAGTCCGGTTAAAAACACTCAAAAAGAGCAGAAGATCTTGAGGGCAACAGGTGGATTCAGGTGGGCACGGGCACGGGAATGGGCCTAAGCCCAGGGTTACAGGACGGTCACTGCGCAACCATCCACGTCAGAGGGAATCCGGAGGAGCCTCCAGCCTGTGGTCCATGAGTCTGTGTCTTTCCGCTCCCTGCACCGCCGCAGGGCTGAGTGCAATCCTGCCAGGCCTGGGAGACCTTGGTGTGGGCGCCGGCGGCGGTCCTCCGTGGCCCTTCACGGAGTCTGAGCACACCCAGCGTGGGCCCGGACCCCAGAAAACAGTCCCCACAATGGCAGCCACCAGAAGCAGGCTCCCAGGACAAATATCACTGGTGGTTTTAGTGGATTGGGGGGTGCAGTGACAGGCGGGGGCTTTGGGCAAACACTGGGACGGTGGCTAGGGGTGCACACCACCTGTGGGAGGCTGCGGTGTGCCGCAGAGTCTGCGGAAGTCTGTGTGTTCTAGACCACCCAGAGGGGAGCAGACTGAGGCTTTTCTCTAAGGAGGAGGTCTGGGAACAGGCAGATTCTTTGCTTGGACCCTCCAAAGAGCTGCAAAAAGCCGCAAAGGAACAAAAAGCTCCAGAGAGCAAAAGCCTGCAAAACCGATTTCCACAGAGCCCAATCCCTTGATAGCTGCAGGACAGCTCAACCCAAGCAAGACTGACTGGAAAACAATGCAGCAGGGCCCTCCCCCAGAGACAAGCCAAAAACAAGAGGACAATAACCACAAAGTCCCCGTAAAACTGTGAAACCCCATCATCAGGGGAAAACAATGTATCAAGCTCCCAGTATTGCCCCCAAACCTGTATATTTCATAGATACAACTTTTTAAAATTCATTCTCACGATTCTTCCTTGTTGTTTAATCTTTTTAACCTACTTACCATTCCAACTAGAGGTTTCAAACAACATATTCCAAAATAACTTTTTAACTTGAACTTCTTTCATTCATATACCAGTGTCTCTTTCTCTTTTCCTTTTTTTAAAAAATATACATATAGATCGGGGCGCCTGGGTGGCTCAGTCGTTAAGCGTCTGCCTTCAGCCCAGGTCAGATCCCAGGGACCTGGGATCGAGCCCCGCATCGAGCTCTCTGCTCTGCAGGAAGCCTGCTTCTCCCGCTACCATTCCCTCTGCTTGTGTTCCCTCTCTCGCTGTGTTTCTCTCTGTCAAATAAATAAAATCTTTAAAAAATATATATCTATATCTATATAGATAGATATCTATATAGATATATATATATAGATATAAGCTCCAGGG
>JAQQSY010003623.1:0-12833 GCA_028646535.1 Procyon lotor
TGATGAGCCAGGAGCCTGATGCAGGACTTGATCCCAGGATCCTGGGATGATGACCTGAGCCAAAAGCAGATGTTTAACCATCTGAGCCTCGCAGGCTCCCCTCGACACCCATTTATTATCTCAGTTTTGTTCATCAGAAATATTATATTGCATGGAGCACTGGTGTGGTGCATAAATACTCTTGTAACACTGAAAAAATAAAATAAACAGGTTTGGGGGGAAAAAAAAGAAATATGACTGCAATGTAATTTAACTATCTCTTCGGTTTAGAGTCTCACGAGGCCAAATTCAAGGTATCATCAAGGTTGCATTCTTTGCTGGAGGCTCTGAGGGTATATCTGCTTCCAAATTCATTCATTCATCTTGTTCCCTGAATTCCATTCTTTGTTTTTATGTAACTGAGGCCCTGTTTCCTTACTGGCTGTCAACTGGTGAAGGGGATGGAGTTGGGGGGCAGCCTTTGCTTGAATTTCTTCCTTTGCTTTCCATATGGCCATCCCTCCTTTGTAATTTCTGCCTTTTTATTAGAGCTTCTCAATTTAAATAGAAAGTTATCTTAAGATTTTGTTGCTGTTTGTGGGGGGAGGGTAGGATTTTTTTATTTATATTTTTTAGATTTATTTATTTAAATGTATATTTTATATACATTTTATATAATTTTATAATATATAAAATTTATATGTATAAAATTTATATATAAAATTTAAATTTTATAAATTTTAATTTAAATTTTTTAATTATAAACCTCATAAAAGAGGTGATAAAACATGACCAAATAGTACACTGAACCATTTTATAATATTCTGAAATTCAACATTATATTTCTATTTCTATCTCACATTCCTCATTTTCACTATATTTTAAACAATTTTCACATGTTATACAACTAATTAAGGCAAACATTTCCTGAGCAGATAGGTACGCCAAAAATATTCATCTCCATTTTTTCAAGAGGAGACAAGAATGTTGTCTAGAATTCCAATAAATGGAGATACATTTGCTTGAGAAAGCCACTCACAATGGCAAGAAGAAAGCATCAAATATCTCAGTGGGTTTCGTAGAATACAGAATTTCTACATTAAAGAATAATCTGATTGGTTCCTTTTTTTTTTTTTAAGATTTTATTTATTTATTTGACAAAGAGAAAGAGATCACAAGTAGGCAGAGAGGCAGGCATGGGAGGAGGGGGGAAGCAGGCTCCCTGCTGAGCAGAGAGCCTGATGAGGAACGTGATCCCAGGACTGTGAAATCATGACCCGAGCCAAAGGCAGAGGATTAACCCACTAAGCCACCCAGGCACCCTGGTTCCTTCTTGTTTTGAAACACTTTTTCTCTGTCTGCATATTATTATATCCTTATAGTCTATTTATAGTCCATTCAATTTAGTCAAGAAAGAAAGACCTGAGTCACATCTCTCAGTTTGCTTAGACAGACAAAACTCTAAGGTCATTATCCTTTTTCTTTTGCTCATACCTCCCATCCAATTTATTCTGTTGCCTCTAACTGAAAATATATTCCAAATCCAACAGTTTTTCAGGATCCTCAGTGCAAAAGCCTAGGTCAAGTCAATCTCATCCTCCATGGCAATTATCTCAGTAACCTCCTGATTGTTTCGCCAGCTTTAACTCTTGCTCTTCTAAATCCACTCACCACAAAGAAGCCAAGATGATCTTTCAAAATTATCAGCCAGGTCACGTCACTTCTTTGCTTAAAACATCTCAACTATTTCCCATTACAAAAATCAACCATTTCGGGGCGCCTGGGTGGCTCAGTCGTTGGGTGGCTGCCTTCGGCTCAGGTCATGATCCCAGGGTCCTGGGATCCAGCCCTACATCGGGCTCCTTGCTTGGCAGGAAGTCTGCTTCTCCCGCTACCATTCCCTCTGCTTGTGTTCCCTCTTTCGCTGTGTTTCTGTCAAATAAATAAAATCTTTAAAAAAAAAAAAAATCAACCATTTCCACATTCCTTAACTATAGTCTCTAAAATTTTCTGATACATTCCTGCCCATCTATTACCACATACTTTTCAGGACTCCCTTACCTTCCATTTAATTTCCCAAGTAACTGACCTTTCTGGCTCTTGAAATAATAAGTTTGTTAGCATCTTACTTTACACCCACTGTTTCTCCTTGCCATTCCCAATTAAAGTCTACCTTAAAAGAGGATGTTTGATCACCTGGTCCCTTTCTAATTCTTTACTAATTGTATTTTTTTCACAATATAAATTTTACTTTGTTCTATATTAGCTTATGTGTTTATTATCTATTTCTCTATACCTAGAATACTTCTATCCACTAATAAATTCCTTGAAAACAGGGATCCTGTCTCTCTTGTTAACCCCTTTCAAGCACCTGTAACAATGCCTAGTCCACAACAAATATATATGAACTCGTAGAGAACTTTTATATCTTTAGGATAACTTTTTCCATTTTAAATTAGTAATAATAATGCTAATTAAATGCTTTGTAAGTACCAGGCACTGGGCTAAGTTTAAATGAGGTAATGCATGTAAATGAAATGTCTTGAGGCAGATATTTGCATTTTGAAGATAAACTGAAGCATAAGGAATACTGTAATAACTCTGTATGGTGGCAGAGGGTAACTAAACCTATGGTGAACCTTTTTTTTTTTTTTTAAAGATTTTATTTATTTGACAGAGAGAGAGAGATCACAAGTAGGCAGAGAGGCAGGCAGAAAGAAAGAGGCAAACAGGCTCCTTGCGGAGCAGAGAGCCCAATGCGGGGCTTGATCCCAGGACCCTGAGATCATGACCTGAGCTGAAGGCAGAGGCTTTAGTCCACTGACCCACCCAAGGCACCTCAACCATTTTTTAATGTATGAAATTGTCAAATCACTGAGGTATACCTGAAACTATTATATGTAGCTATACTTCATTTTTTTAAAAAAATGAAGAAACCAGTTTAGGAAAATTGAAAAGGTGTCAGTAATGGATTGTATCTCACTTCAAAAACTGAGATTGGAGTTGGGTTCAAGATGGTGGCATAGGAAGATATTGTATTCACTTCCACGGATAAAATCTAACTACATAGGAAAGACTTTCTCTGAAAAAAATCTGAAAGACAGGATGAACATATCCTCTATAACAAAGGACAAAATGGACAGTATCAGATTGGCAGGAGGGACAGACCTCACGTCATCAAAACGCCCTGACCAAAAAAAAAAAAAACAACACCCCAACTCAAGCACAGCAAAACATAATCAGGAAGGATTCAAAAACACAGAATATTTCCCTGGGAGGTGAGTGCTTTGAGCTCCATGTCTGATACCCCAATCATTAGATCAAGACAAACAAGGCCTCTGAAGGCTAGGCTTTACAAACCAAACGGAAAATGTCCAGGAAGACCATAGAGTCATGATGCTAAAGCTATTGGCCTGGATACTGACTTGATTGTGTTATGCTGTCCTGCTACAGAAAGATATTAAAGAGGGACGCCTGTGTGGTTCCATCAGTTAAGCATCTGACTATTGGTTTCAGCTCAGGTTGATCTCTGGGTTGTGAGGTTGAGCCCCATGTGGGGCTCCATGCTCAGCAAACAATCTACTTGTCCCCTTCTCTCCCCCTCTGCCCATTCCCCCACTTTCTTTCTCAAATAAAATTAAAACTTTGAAGAACATTAAAGATGTGTTCTTTAAAATATTGCAATCTTTTAAGCATAGAGAAAAACAGCATTAAAAAAGAGAAATAAAAGGCATCCAAAATGGCAAGGAAGAAGTCAAACTTTCACTCTTTGAAGATGACAGGATATTCTATGTGGAAAACCTGAAAAACTCCACCAAAAAAATTGCTAGAATACAAGGATTCAGCAAAATCACAGAATATAAAAATCAATGTACAAAAATCTGTTGCATTTCTGTATACTAATAATGAAGTGGCAGAAAGAGAAATCAAGGAATCATTCCCATTTACCAAAAACCATAAGATACCTAGAAATAAACCTAACCAAAAAGGTAAAAGATCTGGACTCAGAACACTATAGAACACTTATGAAAGAAATTGAAGAGGACACAAAGAAATGAAAAAATATTCCATGCTCATGGATTAGAAGAACAAACATTGCTAAAAATGTCTATACTGCCTCAAGCAATCTACACATTCAAAGAAATCCGTATCAAAATACCATCAGCATTTTTCACAGAGCTAGAAGAAATAATTCTAAAATTCGTATAGAATCAGAGAAGACCCTGAATAGCCAAAGGAATTTTGATAAAGAAAACCAAAGCTGGAGGCATCACAGTTCCAAACTTCAAGCTGTATTACAAAGCTGAAGTCATCGAGACAGTATGGTACTGGCAGAGAAACAAACAGATCAATGGAAAAGAATAGAAAACCCAGAATTAGACCCACAGCTGGTACAGTCAGTTAATCTTTGACAAAGCAGGAAAGACTATCCAATGGAAAAAAGACAGTCTCTTTACCAAATGGCGTTGGGAAAACTGGACAGCAACATGAAGAATGAAATTGTTTTCCTAGAGGAAAACACAGGCAGCAACCTCTTTAACCTCAGCTGTAGCAACTTCTTGCTAGATATACCTCCTGAGGCAAGGGAAACAAAAGCAAAAATGAACTATTGGGACTTCATCAAAATAAAAAGCTTTTACACAGTGAAGGAAATGATCAACAAAACTAAAAGGCAACCTATGGAATGCGAGAAGACATTTGCAAGTGACATGTATGATAAAGGACTAATATCCCAAATCTATAAAGGACTTATCAAACTCAACACCCAAAAAATAATTCAGTTAAGAAATGGGTAGGGGCGCCTGAGTGGCTCAGTTGTTAAGCATCTACCTTCAGCTCTGGTCATGATCCCAGGGTCCTGGGATTGAGTCCTGCATTGGGCTCCCAGCTCAGCAGGAAGCTTGCTTCTCCCTCTCCCACTCTCCCTGCTTGTGTTCCCTCTCTCTCTGTGTCTCTCTGTCAAATAAATAAATAAAATCTTAAGGAAAAAAAAATGAGCAGAAGACATGAATAGACTTTCTCCAAAGAAGACATTCAATTGGCCAACAGACACATGAAAAAAAAAATACTCAACAGCATTTATCAGGGAAGTAGAAATCAAAACCACAATGAGATACTGCCTCACACCAGTCAGAATGGCTAAAATTAACAACTCAGGAAATAACAGATGTTGGGGAAGACGCAGAGAAGAGGAACGCTCTTACACCATTTGTGGGAAAGCAAACTGGTGCAGCCACTCTGGTAAATAGTATGGAGGTTCCTCAAAAAGTTGAAAATAGAACTACCCTGTGACCCAGCAATTGCACTACTAGGTATTTATCCAAAGGATACAAAAGTACTGATTTGAAGGGGCATATGCACCCCAATGTTTATAGCAGCATTATCAAAAATAGACACATTATGGAAAGGGCGCAAACATCCATTGACTGGTAAATGGGTAAAGAAGATGAGGTATATATATATATAGAATGGAACATTAGTGTCATCAAAAAGAAGGAAATCTTGCCATTTGCAATGACGTGGCTAAAACCAGGGTGTATTATCCTCAGTGAAATCAGCCAGAGAAAGACAAATACTATCTGACTTCACTCATATGTGGAATTTAAGAGACAAAACAGATGAACATAGGGTATGGAAAGGGGGAAAAAAAAAGAGGGAGGTTAACCTCTTAACTATATGAGAGACTTAACTATAGAGAGCAAACAGAGAGTTGTTGGAGGGGAAGTGGGTGAGGGATGTGTCAAATGGGTGATGGATATTAAGGAGGACACTTGTGGAGATGAGTATTGGATATTATATGTAAGTGATGAATCACTAATACTACTCCTGAAACTAATACTACACTATATGTTGACTAACTTGAGTTTAAATAAAATCTTGGAAGGAAAAAAAAAAGATTGGATTCTGGATTAACAAAGCAATCTATCAAACTACAAGTACTGGCACTCAATCTTCAAAAGCAATACCATCTTTTGTTTGTTTTTTTTTGAGAGAGAGAGAGACTGTGGGGGAGGGGAAAGAGATTTTAAGCAGACTCCACTCTCAGCACAGAGCCCGATGCCAAGCTGGAGCTCACAACCCTGAGATCATGACTTGAGCTGGAATCACAAGTTAGATGTTGACCCAACTGAGCCACCCAGGCAGCCAAAAAAAAAAAAAACAAAAAAACAAAAAAACTGTATACTTGCCTTTTGACAGAGTTACGACAAAATTTTTGAAGTTGGTTGCAGAGGTAGCATGAAAGGGGAAAAAACAAATTTAATAAAATAGATCAGTAGGTAACTGCTTAATATAAAGACAATAGAGGCAAATATGCAAAACTATGGAAAGGAACATTCAGAACATTTAGAAAAAATGGGATTTTTAATATTTTAATATTAAAAACCTGGTTAGTCTGATATTCCTTCATAGAAATCTGACCAATAGTATTTGTAGAACATACAATTGATAAGTTTTTTAAATTGATTTTTAAATGGTCCTGAATGTAAGAATGAAGTTTTTAGGTTAAGGCGGATTTTCATTAATTTACTTGGCACAGTAGCAACATCAATTCCCTTTCTGGAGCTATTTAACTTAAGCACATGCTTGTACAAACACAGGGTTCTTGTATCTCAGAGGAGAAACCCTAAAATTGTTAATCAAGGAGTTTACATACATGTTGTTCCCTCTCCTCCTGAGAGGAAAAAGAGAAACCCTTGTCCCTAGTGGTTTTTAATCCTTTGAATGTAAATGCCACCTCGGGGTTTCACTCTCCTTTGAAATGTAAACTCATTAGAGGTAAATATCTAAATCTCTCAAGAAATTTTCTGGCATGTTTCCAGACATCCTTCATGTTCCAAGCTTCCTCATAGAACCTGTGTTCTAGTTTTCTTGGTTCAGAAAACCCTACTTGTGGTGGGAAAACAAATTGGAAATATTCACTTCCTGGCAATTAATCTAGAAGATTTAATAATCAAAATTTTCTGAATCAAACAGGGGGATTTGAAGTATATAAGCCAAAACCAATTAGATTTTAAGAAAACATTACAAATAATTCTGGTCAATTACAAGAAGGATAAATATTCATACTATACTTGCTGATCCCCAAAATGATGTGATTTGTTGTTCACAAAAACAATGGCAAAAACCAGAAGGACAAAATTAAAAAATATATATATATTTCCTATTGGAAAGTAAAGATATTCTAAACAATTTAGGGTTAAGAATTGTTATGGGTAGAATAGTGATCCTCAAAATTTTTATGTGGTCATCTTAAACCCCAGTACCTCAGAATGTGACCCTGTTTGGAAATAGGGTCATTGGAGAGGTAATTTGTTAAGCTAAGAGGAGGTCATACTGGCATAGAGTAGGCTCCTAACCCAATCTAACAAAGTTCCTTAGAAAAAGAAATTTAGAGACAGACATGCATAGAATACTATGGGAAAAGACATGGGGAAGTGGCCTTTTACAAGCCAAGAAGAGGCCTGAGACAGATCCTTTGTTCACAGAACCAATCAGAAGAAATCAAGCTTGCCAGCACCTTGATTTTGGACTTCTAGCCTCTGGGACTGTGAGACAATATATATCTGTGGATTAAGCCTCCCAGTTTGTGATACTCTGTTACTGCAACATAATGAAACAAATTCACCAATTATCTAGAACTTAATGAAAATAAACATACTATAAATATATCCCTAAAACAAGGCCACCAAAGCAGCACTAAGACTGCTTAGAGTTCACATATGTAAAGATAAACATTTTCTAAATAGTATATTAGAAAGATTAGAGGAATGAAGTCTTACCACCCAGAGATAAAAGCAAAAATATATATGAAAAGGATAAAAGATTAGAAAACAAACAAAACCAGAAGTTACTACAATAGCAACCTAAATTTTTAAATCTGGATTTTTAAGAGGAAGAATGATATGCACAATCTGATCAACAAAAAGTTTAATCAACAAAAAGAAAAGACATTAAACAGCATTGGGAAGGAAAAAGGGTACTTAACTGCAAATAGGTAAATGTTACAGAAAAAAAAAAGTCAATCTCAATGTAAAAGAATTTTTCTATTGAAACAAAAATTGCCAGAACTGACAGAAGCAGTGATAGAAAACCTGAAAAACTCAATACAAAGAAATGTAAACAATCATCGAAAGGAACATGGAGTTTTATCAATGAATTTTAACCAATCTCCAGTTACCAGAAATGTGTTCTCATTTTTTTTTTCAGAGCATTGTGAAAGGATAAAGTATCTCCATTTCCCCTGGAGATACTTGCATTATAACTTTGATTCTCAACCAGACTGGAAGAAGTTAGAAAGCTTGACCTTTAGTTCAATAATCATTAATACACTGATCCCAAAACTGGAAAAGAGCAGAGGAAAGATGCAGTAGCAGCACCTTCCTTTTAAACTCAGGTGTAAAAACTTGAATATGTTACACACATGGCTAGACACAAAGATTTTGATAGTTGATTTTGGTTTAATCTGACTAACATAAAGATTCCGTGCGGTAGGCAAAGTTTTCTTAATGAAATTATGGGGAGAGTAGGCCTAGGATAGTCACAGGCTGTCCTCATAACTCCCAGAAGTGAGAAGTGAGGTGGTTAAAGGGACTGCCAAATGGACAAATACACAAATTCTAATGCAAAATTCAGAATTTGAATTAGATTACTAAACTAAATTACTAAATTAAACTAAATTCCATAAATTTAGTTGTTTTATATTCATTGACACCCAAACCTATCATGTCTCTAAACACGACAGTCTCATAAATTTCAAACCAAGGTGGGGGGGGGGTACAGGGAGGGGAGAAATGTTCGAATATCCCTTTCATATTAAGAGGTATGATAATTTTAAGAGACTAATTTTAAAGGACAAGAAAAATAAATGGAAAACAAGCAGCTACAACGCTTCCTAGTAAATTCTGAAAGGAAGGACAAAGAGGTTAACTAAGGAGTTTTCTACTTTACTTACTCATTGGTCCGCAACACAAGAGGAATGTCCTATAATATCCACTTATCTTCTGAATTACCAAGCCACAAGCCCCTGTGGGGAGACCCACTCCTATATTTCAAAATCCCACTCAGAGCATCATCACAATTATGTGTTTTGTGTCCTCACATGGCATTTTAAGTGTCGTATTCTGCATTTTATTGATAGGACTGTGCATATTTCATGGTCATTGTGCTATACTCAGTCTGAGTCACTCGGAGCTGGCTGCCAAAAGCAGCTCAAGACTCTGACAGCAGTGTAATTTTTCTTTTAATCTTGATATGGAGAATACGATAAAACTAGAAAAAAAAATACCAAGAGGAAGAATCTGCTCTAGAATGGTCACTTGTCAAGGGCATGGTAGGGCAGGACAGTTAAAAAAAATTGTCCATGAGAATAAGGAATACTGGAAGTTCTACTGAGAAGTTTCTATAGGACAAATAGAAGAATGGAATTTAAGGAATATTCCAAAGTTAATAACGTAAGTCGTGTAGAAGAGAAAAATTGGTCAACACAAAATGTGTCTCCTTGGCATGAGAATTAATTTAGGCAGATCATTTTTAAGAAACAGAAGACTGAACAAGTGTTTTGTTTTTACCTCTCTTCTACTTAGCTCAGGATAGCATATAGACCTCATTTTCCTGACTGCCTGTGGGTCTCCTATTCTTACAGGGCCCCCAATATGTATAGAATTATATTTGTTCTCCTGCTAATCTCATGTCAATTTGATTATTAGACCAGACGGAAGAAAAAAATTTTCCTCTACCCTTCTGGATCCTTCTCCCACAGTGGCAAATGGAGAAAAATTGGTAATGACTTAAGAGGACTATGTGGGATTGGGACTTCATGTGAAATTTCAGAGCATGAATAGGAGAGCAGAGTCAGGCTTTCCTAATAAAGCTTATATGTGAACACTGTATATGTTAAATAGAATTCTATGTACACTTGATGTACATTACTTAATAAAATTATCAGGCTGCTATAGCCAATCTAAATTAGATGAATTATGTAAGATTTGACAACTGAAAAAAATCACTTCATGTAATTCCATTGATGACTCACATTCTTGTACTTCTGGAATGGTACATTCTCTGATGAGAAATCAGAAGCTGAGCTAGAACAGTAAAGCATCAGTACCTGTATTTTACCTGGTCCCAGGCTCTCGAACATCAGAAGCTGGTGTAACCATGTAATAGGTTTTGAATCACACAATCAGAATAGAATTAATTCTGGGACTAGAGCAAAAACTCACCACTAAAAATGACTCTTAGTTAAGAGGCAAAAATTGTGGTATTCTCATTTAATCCTTCTCAGCGAAATCCTTTGGGTAAGCATAGCTGATAACAGCAGAATTACCTGATTACAGCAGAATTCTTCTAGGAGAGCTCCATCCTTCTCTAAGCCTCTCTCTCACACACATTTGGCCAATCCTCTTATTGATGTGTTCACTTATCCCGGGGCCACGGAGGACTTGTGAGGAGTATTTTACATCACATTCCCCTGTTTTCAGGAGAGACTGAGTGAAAGGGAAACAGCTCAAAATTGAGTATTCATGAAGACATTTAGCTAGGGAGAATGTAAGTGCTTGCTATTCATTATGTGTTCCTAGGACCAAGGGCATAAACATTACCCAGGCATTTAATACTCAGGCTTCAACCCAGAAATATTGAATCAGAATCTGCATTTTAACAAGATCCCCAGGTGATTCACAAGCACATTAGAGGATTTATTCTAAATTTCATGAGAAAAAAATTCAATTTTTACCTTAAATCCTGACATCTAGAAGGAACTTTGTATCACTTGCTAGATGAATAAATTAATCAGTGGATTCTCTTCAATATTTACTTTAATACTCTAAGAATATTTTTTCTCTAAGAATATATTCTTTTTTTTTTTTTAAAGATTTTTTTATTTATTTGACAGAGAGAAACACAACCAGAGAGGGAACACAAGCAGAGGGAATGGTAGCGGGAGAAGCAGGCTTCCTGCAGAGCAAGGAGCCTGATGCGGGGCTCGATCCCAGGACCCCGGGATCATGACCCGAGCCGAAGGCAGACGCTTAACGACTGAGCCACCCAGGCGCCCCTCTCTAAGAATATATTCTTATTAAAAACTTTGAATTGTTTAGTTCAGGGTTAACAAAATGGATGCTCAGCATTTGAAACGAGCAATGTGTTAAGTTGGGTCTTGGGAGTGATGACGATTTGATAATGATTCTTTTAAATATATTAAGACATACCAAGAAACCTCTATTCCAAGGGCTAAAAGTCTAATTATATATTAAAATTTAGAAAGTAATATTTAGTAGTATAGGACAACAAAAAGAGGGCACCAGACACGTGATAAATTATATGGAAAATAAATATTTTTAAATTCCAAAAGTATTTCTATGTGAAATTATGTGAAATTAATGTGATTAAATTAATTTCTACGTGAAATTAATGTTATTTAAATAACATTAGGAGTGACTAATGTGTATTTTATGTTCAGCAGGTAATTTTCAATAGAGGAAGAAGCTAAGATTTGACTATTGGTGTTGATAGCTCATATTATTATAAGCACTTACTATGCACTAAGCATTATTATGAACATTTTACATAAGCATTTACATTTAACTCAATTAGCATATCCTTAGCAAGGTTATTAACAGTTTAAAGAAAAACTGAGTCATGGAGTAGTTTATTAACATGCCCAAGGTCACACAGCTATTAAGTGGGAGGTGATTCAGTGTGACTAATCTCACTCTAGAGCTCACTTAAAATAATGCAGTTTTCCTGGTAGAGAGTTGGGACTATTTCCTCGGACAGAAGGGTTGGAGGGATGAGAGGGAGGACTATAGATCAAAATAGCCAAAGCTGAAAGGTATTAAAAAAAAAAATAGCATGGGCAAATTCAGGGTACTAATAATTATATGATTTTGAACACCATGAGTAACAAATCAAGATTCTGAATTCAGTAAATCAAAGAATGAGGGACACAGAGGAAACCCAATGTATCGAATATTGACACATTGACACATAATATCTCTTTACTAACCTGGGCTTCATCTTGGCTTCTGTCCTCACGGGCCATGAGATCTCAAACACCTAACTTTTTTGATCTTCCCCTTCTTAAAAAAAACCTCCCATAAGGTGGACATAAAAATTGGATGTACCTAATTTTATCAGAATTATATTTGTAGTTATAAAACCTCAGATCAACAAAAATCCCAAATTAGTCCCAGTTTAATGGCTTTAGGGTCTCATCTCTGACAAAGCAGATTCAACCTAAGGGAGGGAGTATATCCTGTCCTGACTAGATCACATACCTGATTGATCAAGTTTTACAGCTAATTTTCTGCATACACAGGCCCTTTCCACCCTCACCTAGAAGACCTTTCATTTGGGCTTCTGCCTTTCAGTGATCTTAACCAATGTTGGTAAAAAGCAATGCTTTCACAGAAGCCCAAATGACACTAAATGTCTCCCCCATCCCCACATGCATCTCTCTGTGCAGTATTATATATGGGAAGACAATAAGCATGGGATAATAATTATAAGTTGTGCATGTGATGTCAAAAGACTATTATTGTGACAATCTGAAGACCGTGTTTTCAAAGCATTTTCCTGTGAAGTCAGTGCAAGTTAAATATAGAACTCTAGCTTGATTCCACATAAATTATGGAGTTGGTCAGTCACGGAGATAAAATTCTATTTAGAGTTCTCACTGGCATTATAAGAAACGAAACTGAAAAGGGCACTCTTCTGCTCAACAACAGGTGTCCCAGATTCTTAATGTTGTTGTTTTCTGAACTGAACCGAAGTCATGAGTTTTAAAATAAGCCCTCTCACAAGCCTAGAGAATTATTGTAGTGTTTAATAAGCTTCTGATTTTCTATGAGAGA
>JAQQSY010003624.1:0-12832 GCA_028646535.1 Procyon lotor
ATTTCTCCTTCACTCTCCTCTGTGTACAACATGACCGGGAGCCAGGTCAGTTTTTTGAAGTAGAGGATTATAGACATGCCCAAGAGCTACTTATAAATAGCCAGTGCTATAATCTTGCTGTAATAAAAATCCCCGAGCTAAAAGTAGATCAGATCTAATTGTTCCTATATGACTGCCCTTGGGACGGCCACACAATTCTTGGGCCTTGCTCCAGGGTCATCCTCAGCCATGGCTGGAGGTATACTTCTAACAATCTGTAGATGCCTTCGATGTATAGCCAGGTCTGGAAAGCATTAACCCTATTTTACAAAGAAATATCGCTCTGGGGGGTTATTTGTTAACAGGCTGGGACTCAAGCCCAAATCTCTCAAGTTCATCTAATACAAAGTTTCAGCCTCAGCTCTGACATCTGGGTGGACAGTGGCTTCGTGGCGGGGCCGTCTTGTGCGCTGTAGGATACTCAGCAGCACCCATCAGCACAATCCACCCCAGTGGAGAACGACTGGACTAACCCTCAACAAGATTATTTCTCAATGAAACTGAAAAAAGGTTAATAGCACCCCCACAAAATCTGCCCTATTTTTACGGTTCTTTAAAAAACAAGAAACAGCTCTAGAACTCTAAGCCTCGGTTTGTTTACTCAGTACCAAAGGAGAAAATATCTAGGCGACTTAAGATTGTTGTAACAAATATTGTTTGGGAGACTGCTTGGCAAGGAGGCTAGCAGAGTTCCACACTCTTTGCCATATCTGGGCAGGAACAATTCTGGGAGGCTCACATCCTTGAAACCTAACACTAAAGGGACCCTAATCTCTGCAATTCTGCCGAGGAGCTTTAAAAAAAAAAAAACCTTCCCATTTATAGAATTTTCATTAAAAAAATCCTTACGTGGGTCACCTGGGTGGCTCAGTGGGTTAAGCATCTGCCTTCGGCTCAGGTCATGATCCCAGGCTCCAAGGATCGAGCCCCACATCTGGCTCTCTGCTCAGCAGGGAGTCTTCTCCCCCCCTCCACCTGCCTCTCTGCCTACTTGTGATGTGTCAAATAAATAAAATCTTAAAAAAATAATCCTTACCCTCAACGTCTTAACATGATGGCTTTCACGTGACTTTTTTCAAAGTCTACAGTCAACACCTTTAATGTCTAAGGGAAACGTGGGTAATATACTTCATCCTAACAGAAATGATGTCAAGATGGTATTCTCAAGATTGGTATTTAAAATGCTGAGCCTTGGGGCGCCTGGGTGGCTCAGTGGGTTAAAGCCTCTGCCTTCGGCTCAGGTCATGATCCCAGGGTCCTGGAATAGAGCCCCACATCCGGCTCTCTGCTTGGCATGAAGCCTGCTTCCTCTCCCTTCTTTGCCTACTTGTGAGCTCGCTCTCTGTCAAATAAATAAATAAAATCTTAAAAAAACAAAAACAAACCTAAAAAAAAACCAAAAAACAAAGCCTCAAGGTATCAGAAATCCTCACCAAAGATGTCCTTTCCGACGAGGATAACTTCAAATCATCCACAAATATTTCTAAATCCAAGCCTACCAAACCCCACTCCCTCAGTCAGTCTCCCTTCCATCCTGTGTGCGGTAACCCTTTTGATCCCAAACAGTGACACCTAGTGGCCCCAAGTCAAAGTGACACAGACCCTGCTCATCTCCGGATTCTGGGTCCCTTTTTCTCACTCTAACTGCATTTGTGCGCCGTCGTGTTCGTAAAACTGAACTTAAAACCAGAAGAAAGTGTGAGGCAGGCCCTCCCACCATCCCGGCTTTCTCACTTCTAGGGACCACGCAGGCCCTGCCCGCCCCCATTCTTACCCATTTCAGGGATCCATCCGTTACTTTTAAGCTTCAACCTGCAGGTCTGGGGCTCACTGTCTCCGCAGATGCCAAAGAAAAGCCTGTGGGGAGTGAAAAAAATGAGCTTGGACAGTGGGTTACAGAATTACGGCTTTCCGAAATCGACAATCCCATTTACGACTGTCCATAGGGTTCAACAGAAAGTACTGATTAGGGCCGTCCTCCAGGCACTCCAGGAGGGACTGCATTTGGACGCTAACGCTTGACTTAAGAGCTGCCACCCGCAGCCTGCGCCGTGGGCGGGCCTCGGAGACCTGCAGGGCCCACGGTGGTTGTGCGACGCGCGAGGCTGCCCAGGCCCCGAGAACCCCTCCCCGCCCCAGGAGGCGCCCTCTGACTCCAAAGGAGGGTCCGAGCGCTCTCACCAACACTCGCGCGGTTCACAAAGCGTCTTCTGACCCAGTATTTCAACTAAGCCTCCCAACCACCCTATGAAGGAGACCGGCTTATCGTCACCATCCCGCCTCCGAGAAAGGGGAGGCCGAAGGAACCAGGGCCGGCTCAAGGAAGACCTCATTTCTCCACCTCCACAGCCTTACCACAGCCAAAGGCCCGAGACTGCTCGTCCCATTCGGTCCAGCCAGAAGCCGCCATGCCTCCCAGCCACGCGGCCTGCCTCGAAAAGAAGGTGGAGCCGCGCCTGCGCACACGTCTTCTCGGACGTCTCGCGAGAGCGCTCGCGATGTTGGGAAAGGGCTCATGGGAAATGTAGTCCAAACAACCGCCGCTGGGGCGCGGCCGCGTCCTCAGCGCGACTGTGGAGCTGGGGGTAAGATGGTGGCCGCCACCAGGGACGGTAGAGAGCTCGACGTGGGAGGCCTGATCTCGGAAGGAAACGAAGATGGACGGTTGCTTCGGCTATGGTCATTTATCTCCTGAGTCCACAGATTGTCCCTGGCCGAGGCTGGGGTGGCACAGAAAGTTCAAGGGGGCCTCACGAAGGGAAGTTGCCACATTTGCTTATGTTTGCCAACCTTAATTTGATTTTAAGTTCTTCAGGGCAGGAGCCGTCTGGCTCTCTTTTTAAAGATTGATTGATTGACTGATTGGAGAGAATGAGAGCACACACAGCAGGAGGAGGGAATCTCAAGCAGACTCCCCGATCGCGGAGCCGGGACCAGGACTCCATCCCACCACCCAGATCGTGACCTGAGGGGAAACCAAGAGCCCCTCGCTTAACCGCCTGAGCCACCCAGGCGCCCCAGGAAATCTCTCTCTCTCTCTTTTTTTTGAATTTTATTTATCTGACAGAGAGAAACACAGCGAGAGAGGGAACACAAGCAGAGGGAATGGTAGCGGGAGAAGCAGGCTTCTTGCCGAGCAGGGAGCCCCATGCGGGGCTCGATCCCAGGGTCCTGGGATCATGACCTGAGCCGAAGGCAGATGCTCAGCGACTGAGCCACCCAGGCGCCCCAGGAAATATCTCTCTTAATTATTTTTCTTTTTAATGTCCTGACAGTGCCTGGTTGGTATTCCGCTGCCTCTGGTCATAGAACATACTTAACAGATACTCACGGACTCACTTCGCAGTAACTTCTGTCTTGTAAAATTGACCCTTAAGCTTCTCTAGCTTTTACCCTTGAAGGCACTGTTTTGTATAATATGGAAAGGGGGAATGGGTTCTCTCTGTGTACCCTAAGTCCCTTTCATTTCAGACTTGGAGAGGGAGGTTTATTGTTTTGTTTTGTTTTGCTTTTAAGATTTATTTATTTGACTGGATCCCAGTACTCTGAGATCATGACCTGAGCCACCCAGGCAACCCTAGAGAGGGAGTTGTTTGTGTTTTGTTTTGTTTTGTCTTTAAGATTTTATTCATTTGAGAGAGAGAAAGAGAGCGGGAGTGCAAACACACACACAGGGAGAGGGGGAGAGAGAAGCAGACTCCCCGCCCATCCCAGGACCCCGGGATCATGACCTGAGCAGGGAGCAGATGCTTAACCGACTGAGCCACCCAGGCGCCCCTGGAGAGGGAGTTTTGAGTGTAGAGGTTCCCAAACTGGCTCGTATGCAGGCCAGGGACCTGCTGTAGGAGAAAACAGCGAATGGATACCTCGCAGCACTTGCTATGTGCCGTCCACTCCTGGAGCGCTGGACGTGCACTGATTTGTTTAATGTGCACCCCGGCCCTGTGAAGGGCACCATCACTACCCCCATTTCACAGATGAGGGAATGCAAGCATCGAGTGATGAGATAACTTTCCCCAATTCACACAACCGGTAATTGCTGGAGTCGGGATTTGAGCCCAGCCTGTAAAGTCCGTGCTTTCACCACTAAGCTGTACTGCACTGCATATATCTATACATCAGTCTTATTATTGGGCTTCTGGTTGTGGGGGAGAGGAGCAAAGAGGGATTTTGTTTGTTTACAGTGGTGGTTAGGGGGGAAGTTACTAGGGGGAATGATGGGCGCCTGTTCTGCGATTTTGAGCAACTTTATAATGGGAAGGGTGAGGAGGAGAGGCTGCAGGGTGGAAGACTGTGGCGTTCTGGGCTCTAGCGAGGCTGTCTTGAGTCCCAGCCTGGTTGCCATCTTGTGTACCCGCAGTGTAGAAGCATTCACACCCGACAGGACGCTTAGTGGAAGAGCAGCAGGCTCACAGCGGATGGGGTGTCCCGGGAGGCTGGGCAGCGGCCAAGAGGCCAGAGCAAAACGCTTAAGGAGGCTTGTGCCTGCACATCTGTTGGGCAGGCCTGAAATCCGAGAGAAAGACAGCATGTCTGGGTGGCTCAGGTGGCTAAACGTCTGCCTTCAGCTCAGGTCATGATCACAGGAATCTGGGATGGAGCCCCAGATTGGATTCCTCGCTCGGAGGGGAGTCTGCTTCTCCCTCTGCCCCTCTGCTCCTGCTCCTGTGCTCACTCGTTCTCTCTCTCCACCCCCCAATAAATAAATAAGTAATCTTAAAAAGAAATTCGTGGGAAAGACAGCAAAGAATGCATCAGATTTCTGAATGAGCAAGCAGGGCTTCAGAGCTGTCGAGACCAAAGCGTTAAGTGTTGTGATTTCTTTTTTTCTTTCTTTTTTTTAAGTAGGATCCACACCCAGCATAGGACTTGAACTCACCGCCCTGAGATTAAGAGGCCCGTGCTTCACTGACTAAACCAGCCAGGCGCCCTGAGGTCTGGGATGCTTGAATTTTATGTGCAGTGGAATTACTCTGCAGCTGTTATTCAAGACTAGGGTGGCTCTGTATTTATTGATATGGACAGCGTCACACAGTCTAATGGTCAGTGACAGAGAAGTCGAACACAAGCTGATCAGGGCCAAAATCCTCGGTGCGGTTCAAGGGCCTTGGCTCTGAGCACAGAGGGAAATCGAGTCAGTTGGCCCGTAATGTTCGGGTGGTTGGCTCATTGGGTTCCATTCACAGGATTTCAGATATGGTATCTGAGACCCTCATTAACAGGAAACCGAGTCTCTGGAATATTGCGGTTAATTTCTCAACCGGGAAAGGAGACTCTACTGTCACTAACAAGAACAGGAAGGTGGGTAGGTGTATCCCAAGGGGTTGGCTGCTGATGTCAAGTGATTCACGGGAGGCCCACGGCTGTTCTTCCCCCATCTCGCAAACACAACAAAGCTTGCTTTGCGCTTCAGGGGAGGCAGCTCCTCCCCAGCCCTGGGGGCCAGTCTTGATGAGTCGGCACCAGACCCTTCTGATAAATCTATTCCTTTTGCCAGGAATTCAGAAAAGGGTTTGTGATGCAATTACGCCAAGTTTGGGAACGTATTCTTGTTTTTTTAAAAACAGCAGCCTCTCTTCTGGCTTTGGGACGCTGTGAAGATAGGCTGTTTAAGGCTGTGGCAGCCTTCTTGCATCCATGAGGCTTGTTCCGAAGCCAGAATAGAAGGTCTGACGTGGCAGGGTGGAAACAAAGGACCGGGTCTTCATGATGAACTGCCCAAACACCAGTCCTAGAGCCCTGTACCTTCAGACCTTTTGTTTTGACTCAGAAACACATCTTTATATTTCTGAATGTGAGAAGCATCTTACAAGCAATGGCATGTTTGTTTCAGTGAAACACAGAATGAGAGTTTTTAACATTTATTTATTGTAGAGGGGGGAGGGGCAGAAAGAGAAGGAGAGAGAATCCCAAGCAGACTCCCCGCTGAGCACAGACACCCGCCCCCCACACACAATGCGGGGCTCCATCTCACGACCCTGAGATCACGATCTGAGCTGAAACCAAGAGTCAGGCGCTTAACCAACTGCACCACCCAGGCGCCCCAGAATGTGAGATTTAAAAAAGAAATCTCCCTACTGTTTGAGCCCCCCTAAGTTGGGCGTTCTGTCAGAGTCACAATCATCCTAAATGATATGATCCACATGTCCCACATCCTTTTAGTTTCATTGTAATTCTCTGAAAGAACGGGTCATGGCAAAATAAAAGGAATGAGCTGACACGTGCACGTCCCCTTTCTGAAAACACAAAAGCTACTGCCAGTATATTAAGTTTTTGCTCCGGGCCAGGCTCTGCTCAAAGCACCTTCCTTTTTAAAAGACCAACGTATAGAGGCCAGACCCACATACAAAAAGCTGTAGGTGCTTAACGCCTCAGACTTGATGGGTCTGCCCTCTCACGATCACCCCCCCCCCCCCTTTGCAACAAAAGAAGTCAAAGGGCAGAAAGGTGAAAGTGATCAGTAAGTGGGAGCCTTGAAGGCTGACCTCAGACGGTCCAGCCTCAAAGCCTCTAATCCTCACCACTGTGCAGAGTTTCCTAAAAACACAGGATGACGATGGGACACATTTTGCTTCACGCCAGTGACTTGACTTCAGCTGGCCAGAAAGCCCAGCATAAAAGCACAGAGGTTTTTTTTCCCCCACCCTGGGATTTCTCAGGACCGTGAAAGAGTGCCACAGAGAGTGTTCAGCGGACACCTGGGATCGTGGAGCACAGCTCTAAGCTCCCTGGAGTAGGAGAAATGTCACAAGGCGTACCCCATTCCCTGAGAGGAGGCGACCTTGGCATTGCAGTGGGTTGTTTCCTGTGTTTGCCAAGAGCACACCCATCCCTTGCTGACTCAGCAGAGCTGACGCTTCTCGTAAAATTATTGCTTAACGGGTTCTTAAAAAATACGTGAATATGAAGAACATGTAATATCCTGCTAATCTCTTCTGCTGGTTTCAGGACACGTCTTCCTCCCCGGGAACCCTACCATCTCATGAGCGCTGCCCAGCCTTTGCTTATATTGTTTGTTCCCTTTGCCTTGAAATTTCCTTCCCCGCATCCTCCCCTCTGCTAAGCAAATTCCAGCTCCTATGTCAATACCTCCTCTGCAAATTCTCACCTGAGAGGCTGCAGCGGACCCCAGCTGTCTGCGGGATGGTCTGCCGCAGGCTGGCTTGTAACACAGGTTCCACACCCAGGCGGGCTTGGAGCTTGGTCCCAGCCCTGATGATTCAAGCTGAGTAACCCTGCGCAAAGCCACTGGCCCTCGTCTGAGCCTCTTTTCTTGTCGGGACATTTAGAACAGTGCACACACGACACCTCCATGGGCCAGGGGTGAGGAAACACTTCATAAACAAGACCCTCGTTATTTGAGCGCTCTTCTTAGGATACTCACTGTCTTAGGATTATTTGTTTTCACATCTGGCTTTTCCACTAGACGGTGCGCAAGACAAAGGATCAGGTCTTCACTCTTGTTTTGTTTTTAAACTCTTTAAGTCACTTTATTGAGGTATAATTTACATACAATAAAACGCATGCATTTAAAATGTACGATTCAATGGTCCAATCGGTGATACACCCATATAAACACAACCCCAGTCAGGATTTAGAACATCTTCCAGCACCCCGAAGGACCTCTTCCTGCTAATTTCACAGTGTTCATATCCAGCCCTGGCCTCAGGCAGCCACTGATCTGCTTTCTGCCACTCCAGATTAGTTCTCCCTATTCTAGAACCTCCTATAAATGGATTCACACAGTAGGTGCTCTTTGGGGTCTGGCTTCTCTCAGTCTCCCTTGTTGTGACTCAGTGACTGATTTCCTTTTTTAATGCTGAATATTATTCCATTGTGTGAATACACTGCCCCCTTTTCTATCCATTCACCTGTTGATGGATGTTTGGGTTGTTTCCAGTTTGAAGGTATTAATAACACTGCTGTGAACTTCTCTGTACAAGTCTTTGTGTGGACCTATGGGTTCATTCCTCTTGGATAACTTCCTAAGAAACTGCCAAACTGGTTTCTCAGCAATGTATTAGTACAGGGACCTATTGTGGTCCATTTCTTAGCCTCCTGGTGAGTGTGTAGCAGTATCTCATTGTGGTTTTAATTTGCATTTCCTTGATGACTTATGATGTTCTGTATCTTTTTTTTTTTTTTTAATTTACTTGACAGAGAGAGATCACAAGTAGGCAGAGAGAGAAGCAGGCTCCCTGCCAAGCGGAGAGCCTGATGTGGGGCTTGATCCCAGGACCCTGAGACCATGACCTGAGTCGAAGGCAGAGGCTTTAACCCACTGAGCCACCCAGGCATCCCCCCCTTTTTTTTAAAGATTTCATTTATTTATTTATTTGACAGAGAGAGATCATAAGTAAGCAGAGAGGCAGGCAGAGAGGGGGAAGCAGGCTCCCCGCTGAGCAGAGAGCCCGATGCGGGGCTCGATCCCAGGACCCCGAGATCATGACCAGAGCCGAAGGCAGAGGCTTCAATCCACTGAGCCACCCAGGCTCCCCTGTTCTGTATCTTTTTACGTGTTTATTGGCCATATGTATACTTTCTTGCAAAGCGTCTATTAAAACCCTCCCCCCTTTTTTGTTGGGCTGCCTTCTTCTTATTGAGTTGTAAAAGTTCTTTATTCTGGACACAGGTCCTTTCTCAGATCTTTGCTTGGCAAATATTTTCTTCCAGGCTTTCCAAGAATTTCGAGAAAGTCCAATTTATCTGTTTTTTCTTTTACGGTTAGTGCTTTTTGTATTCTCTCAAAAGGACTTTTCTTTCTCCATTGGATCACCTTCGTGGCGTCTGTTTTGGGGATCCCATGGATCTGTGAGGATATCCTTAGGAACGGCACGCTGCCCTGAGCTCTGATCTTGTCCCCTCACCAGAATGCGACCACTGCCGTCTGCTGGGGTTCCCCTCCCCACGACACAGGCAGGGACCTGTGTGAGATAGACGCTGAGGTGGCCATGGGGTCACCATCCCGTGGGGCACCTGCTGTCAAGTGTTGGTTGCGTCTATCTTGTCCGGTTTTCTGGCTTTGTGGCAGGAAGTCTTACTTCATTGCTGCACCCATGGACCTGGCATACAGGGGCTCCATCCCCACTTGCCAAGGGAGCGAGTCATCGTCAGCACCTCCAAACACAGTCCATCGTGGCCTGTTTGGACTGGGAGAATCTGCAAGTGGCTCATCCCCTCCGTTTTTCCAGACTATTCTTCTGAGGGATGTTGGAGGTCCCTCTCACCTCAGCACCAGCCCATTCGGGTTCCACACCGCCTATTAGGCAGCCAGACTGAGGTCCAGAGAAGAAAAGACCGTGTGACCAGGCTCGGCCAGGCCCTTCCTGTTGTCCTCACTGGTGCATCGGGCACTGTCCCTTTGGTCACCGTCAGACTCCAGCACCTACCACAGTGTGTGTACTTCGTGGGCTCCCGATACGCGCTTCTTAAATAAAGGACCAAGGAAGAAACGAAATCATTCCTTTGAATGCTCCATGCGCCCGGCTTCTGCAAAAGGTATTAAACCTGTGTGTGCCCGTGTGTGCGCTCGGGCGCGTGCCTTCCCACAGACACAGGACGGGCCATTCCTAGCCAGGCTCAGGTGCCACAATCTATCAGAAAATCTTTTTTTTTTTTTTTTTTTTTAAATTTTTAATTTTCTCAGCCACCCTCTCGTCTTAATCCCCACTAGGGGGCATGTGTACCCCACAGAGAGGGGCCATCATCCTTAGGAACAAGGATTGGTTTCCATCTGAAGTCACCTCCTTGAAACCCCGCACCCTCCCTGTAAAAACAAACAACAAAGTCTTCCTCCTCAAGCTCCCCGCCTCAGGCTGGGCTGCTGGCTGCCCTCCTACCCCCAGGGCTCTGCCCCTGGTTGAAGGAGGCAGCGAGCAAAACATGAGTGACAACGAGTGACAACTCCATGATGGCTGTCATCCCGGCTGGGGGCCACTGCTTCCTCCCCAAGGAGCGTGACAGGTTCCAGAAAGGCAGCTCTCCTCACTCCCCTCAGTCAGCAAGCCAGGACCAGCCTTTCAGGGCCCAGAGTGGGGTCCAGCCTCGAACGATGCGTTCCTGCAGAGGGAGCGTGGGAATGCCACCGGGCAGGATCCACAGCTCTCATTCCAGCTGCCCTGGTGGGCAGGTCACACCCAGGAGGCCCTCTGTGCCCTAACACCTCCCCAGGCTTTGGCATCACATTGCCCCGAGGCACACGTCCTGGCTCCACTCCTCGCAGCGGGTGACCTTGAGCAAGCTCTGTGAACTTCATTTTCCTTATGGGGTAAATGAGGATGACAACAGTCCCTGCCCCATAAATGAGACAATGCATATAAATAAAGCATTTGGCACAGCACCTAGCACAGAAGTGTTTGAGATACATTAGCCATTACTAATAATATTATCAGTATCATTATTTTAGTGTAAACCTTGGCCATTTCCCTTCTTTCGAGGCTCACGAAGAAGCATTACTTCCCTCTAGCTCAAGGTCTTGGGCTTCTTCCTAACTGAGGGCCCGTAAAGGGTCCCTGGGAACCCGTGGGCGGCCACTGCGCCCACCTCACCTTGGACCAGGGCCTCTGCTGGGTGGCCTCACCCAGGACCCTCCTGCCTGCGTCTGCACAACCGTGTGTTTGGGTTTGGGATGGGCGGGGATCTCCCCGTGGCGCCATCTGTCCCCTAGGGTGACACAGGACAGCAGCGGCTCATACAGCTGCTGTGTCTGCTTCCCCTGCTCCCCATCCCCCTCCACCACCTCATTAGCTCTCCGGTCAGGTTCCAATCTCCAGGAGAGACTGGCAGCAGCGACAAAAGTAGCAGACACCAGCACCTCCCGGCTCCCGGCTGCTGCCCTTGGCCACCCTGCAGCTCAGACTGGCCTTTCCCTGTCACTCAGGCTCCGACGGGCAGAGAGATTAGCATCCAGACAGAGGATGGAAAAGCATCAGGGCCATCACCTCCTGTCTTCCTTGGGAGCTGAGATCCAGCGGGGAAGCAGAGCCAGTGGGAGGGAAGGTGTCCCCACCAGGCCTCCCGCTGGAGGTTGGGACATGGCTCCAGGCCCCCAGAGGCAGCAGCCGTGTGCCCTGGTCCGGTCTGCCTGGCTGCTGGGTCTTCCCGGGGGCCCCAGGGCCGGGCCGGGCTAGGCTTTGGCTTTTCAGAACTGCCCACCGCCCAGGCCGTTGTGTATGTGGGAAGACAGGGCAGGAAGGGTCACGGGGCGAGGAGGCGAAGGACTAACCATTCTGAACCTACGGTTGTTGCAAAATGACCTGTTGTTCAGTAGTTAACACTGTCCTTCGGGCTCAGATACACTGAAGGCTTGCTGAACACGCTAAGCACTTTAGAAACATTATTTAATTCAGAGACAGGTTTACCATGACCCTCCTTAGGAGAACCCCCAGGCAGGGACATTCAGTAACCCACCCAAGGCCATAGAACTGGGAAGTGATGGGGTCAGGATTCAGATCTGACGCTCTGAGCCCGGACTCCTCGCTTTCAGATTCTGCGCTGATATTTCACGAGAGCCACCACCCCCGGGTCCAGGGGCGCCCCAGCTCTCGGCCTCCACGCTGTCTCTCTGATGGCCCTTAATCCCCTCCCTCCTATTACGGTCCGTCTGCCAGGCCCCTGGCCTTTCCTGCTCCCATTCCCAAGCCGCAGCTCTTTCCAAGGAAATGGAGTTGGGGGAGGGGGGGGCAGCCTCTCGGGACACTGGGCTCACCCCCTGTGACAGTGGGCTGAGGCAGGAGTGCCTGGGGCCTGCGTCCTGCTGAGGGTTGCCGCTTCCTGCAGCAGGAGAGGGGCTGCAAATGTGCACGTCGGTGCAGAGAGCCCAGGGGTGGGAGAGCCCCGGGGAATAAGAGGGAGCGTGGGCTGGGTGTGCGGGGAAGGTGTAAACACAATCTGCTCCCACCGAAGCCTGCCTGCTCCCTGGGGGAGGGGCCCCTCCCGCCCAGCCCACATGGCACCGCAGCTGCCAGGGCCCGGGAAGCCGCCAAGGCCGGCCAACACACTCCCCCTCCACCCTGTCCCCTCGCCTTCCCTCCCTTCATCCGGGACCGATGCCTGGAGGAGCCACCATCCCCTGAGCGGGCTCCTGGAACAGTGCTGCGAAGGAGTGTCGCTTTGTGGAGGTGTGTCTGGGCCGCCAGCCAGCCCCTGTCCAGCCAGGTGACCTTGGCCTGACAATTCCTCAGACTCGTGCAAGGAGACAGGCCACCTGGAAACGGCAGAGCTCAGAGCCGAGGCTGAAGTGACGGGAACATGGCAAATAGATAAGAGGATGAATACACAGGTCGGGCTCAGGGATGCAGACTGGGGCCCCAGGAACGCTGCCCTCCAGCCCTCGGCCTGACAGCCCTGTCACCAGGAAGGCCACTGCCTGTCTCTCAGGAGAAAAACAGGATGACAGGAGCTGAGACAGGGGGTCACAAACTCCTGGCCCAGGTTAAGTGGGCGGTGGGACTCTGCCTTGGCTCCAGCCCAGAGCTCCTTCACCTGGCGGGACCCTTGCCCTGCCTCTGCCCCACCCCACTTCTAGAGGCTTCCCCAGCCCTGCCAGGCTCCCTGCAGGATCAGCAGCCCCTCCCCCAGGGCTTCCGCGTGGGTCCCCTCACTCTACGGCATCTCACCCTTTCCTCCCCTCCTTCAGCTGTGGCGGCGGCAGAGGGAGGGCTGTCTAGAGAACTCCCCATCTCCCGTCTCCTGATGGCAGGGGCCAGCCAGGCGGAGACTTCCCCACCCGCCAGCCCACCCGCCTGGGAGCTGGATGGAGAGGCAGGGAGGGGGGTGCACGTGCGGGAGGGGG